>JAENPR010001713.1:0-120335 GCA_018135685.1 Themeda triandra | reverse complement strand
ACATCATCCTTGACGACGATGTCTAGGGTTTCTGCTATATGGGCCTTTTCACGGCACGGGCACTACAACAGCCCATGGCATTTTTCCGGGCCACTTAAGCGGGCCATCTTTTAAAGTTATGCGCCCACGTATCTGGGGCTACCTTTTGTTATATTCTGCATTCCGTCTCGTTGGGCATTATCAGTTGCCCACTAACTTGTACGTATCCTCCCCGTTCATCTTACAAATACACATATGGCAGCCAGTGCCAAATTATATTCTATATTCTAATATGCGATTCGTCGACACGCGTGCAGTTTATCGCGGTGTGCTGGCGCTGCTGTTGGTTGGTGATGTATGCACGTCCCGCCCTGATGGTGTAGGATTTGCGTCGCATGGAGGACGGCTTGTTCTGATGAGCACCGGCATGCGGGAGTAACGGTGGGTTTGATTTCGCCGGCGGTGATGGGCGACGACGTCCAGCGAGCTGATCCGACTTCGGATTATTTCGGTTGTCGATCCGCCCCCTGAAACTGTCCACAGCGGACCAGGCTTACCCATACTGCATTTCCTAGCAGGTCACTTCGTCGCCCCGTCCATTTGGTCGTCATTTTGTTGCTTATACTAGTCTGTGCACCGTAATGCCATGTACAGCCGTATCAGCAACATTTCTCTTTTTTAGCAGCGTTTTAATTCCAGATCAAGGACAACTCACGTTTCGGTTGTGTGTTATCACAGCTGTGTATCGCCCGGACGTGACCAGCAGTCACGGTTTTTACGCTAGGCATGCATCCCCGTACTTGGTTTGTTGGGCCGCAGGCCTGCCTGCATTTCGTTGGTTGGCCGGCCCAACATACGCCATAATGAAGCCACACGCGCCACCACAGCTCGTCGATCCGCCGTTTTTCGCACACCGTTACGTCGATCTGGACAGCCCTCGAACCCGGACGTTGCACACCGTTACGCCCAGGGATGTGAAGCACACCGATAGCGGAGCCATTAATCAGTCGTCGCGATGCTTAATCGCACGCATATCCCCGACAGACGGCGCTTCCCAACAGACGAGGACAGCCGCATCCAATGGCATCAGATGAGACCGCCGCTACACCACCGCAGGCTGGACCGGGTGCGCAGGTAACCCCGGTCTGAGAAAATCCACTCCCTTGTTAAATTTGGGTTGCAGTCTCTATATAGTTTTGGTTCCCCACATATTGTACCCAACCAAAAGTAATTTGCTTATTCAAGGCCTCTAAACGATATCAAATTAAAAAAAGTCATCAACTACAAACTTTCATATCTTTTTGAGATTTACACTTTTCGCTTAGGAAAGTTTTTTCATCCGAGATAATTTATAAAATTTGAATTTTAAATTTAAGAAACTAAAACGAGGTTTCATGACTAGATGAAGTAAAATAAAAAAGTTTTCAACTGCAAAGTTTCATAACTTTTTGAGATCTACAAACTTTATATAGAAAGTTTTTACATCCGACATCATTTACAAAATTTGAATTTTAAATTTGAGAAACTAAACGTAAGTTTCGTGATGACAAGATGAAGTCAAATCAAAAAGTTGCCAACTACAAAGTTTCATAACTTTTTGAGATCTACAAACTTCATATAGAAAGTTTTTACATCCAACATCGTTTACAAAATTTAAAATTTTTTAAAACCACATATACCCATGCATCATCAGAGGGGCGGCTCAATCACCGGCCGAGGAGGCTGCAGTGATTAGCTGCCCTTTATAGCGACCGACCTCGACCAGCCACCGCAAGGGCGGCTCCAAAGCCAGCCGCCCCTACAGCTGAAGAAAGAGGCTCCCCATAGTGCTTTTTCACGTAGGTGTCCAAAGATCGGCAGTGGCGATCCTGGAGGTGGTCGCGATCTGCCTGCTATGCAAGGGGCGTACGATGAAGAGAACAAGATTCTGGTTACCATCGACCTCGCTGTGCAGATGCTGCTCTACTCGGCACCGGCCGCGGTGTTTACAGCGGCGGTGGCCTACAGCCAGCCCGCAGATCAGCTGCGCCCGGGCGCTCACCGCTACTTCTCCCAGCAGCTTGTGAACAGGTCCAAGATCATCTCCTTGGTCGCGAGCCTCTGCGCTCCGTGTAGCCCCATCCCGTCATGCTACTAGCTAGACCTCTTCCTGTACCGTTTGACACTAGCACTTATACGAGATACAAAGAAAAGCTCGGCTTCATGTCCACAAGTTTGCTACCTAGCTAGCACCTTTGAGTTGATCTTGCAACACCTTGAGAAGATTGCCTCAGAGAAGATTCTACAACACCTTTTGTTAATGTTGCTGATGCCTAACCTGCAACTACATATATTTTTAGATGAGATTCACATGTAATTTCCTAGTATCAAGCGAGTTATACTTGAGGACGTACAAGATTATCAAAGTGGTACTGCAGTGTAGTAATCTTAGTGTTAAAAAGATTTAGTTCTTGTGTAGAACTGCACAAGTAACATGTAATTCTAGTAGCAAGCAGCTACAAGTGCAGCTAGAGGATAGCGAATTCGAGTACATGCATGTTACATCTACTAATTTGAGCATAAGATTAATCTATAAACTCTTATAAAGCAAAACTCATTAACATGCAAGATGTTTACCTCAGCTATTCCTATCATTTGCAATTAAAATTTACTACAAGCAATTATGATATCCAATCTAATAAGACATATCATCCACGGCCATATATTTAGTTGTCCATATCAACATGATACACTGTCCACTAATATTAGTTTATAGTAATAGCTAATCTCTTATTAAATATTTTATATAATTAAATTCCATTCCATATCAGTAGTTCCTGCAGCAACATTTATCTTTCAACATGTTGTATTAAAAGGTTATAGCCTAATTATACAATAAATAAATAAATAAAGCTTCTGTATAAAACGAACTGACATTTAATTAATCTTCCAATTATATATTGATTTAGTCATGCACTAGCTATAATCAGCGGTAAAATCGATTTGATTACCGTCTGTTCACTGTTTGCTGGTTCCATCCATATAAATTGCCAATTAAGTTCAATATACATATGTAAATGGATCTATCAAGCCAGACAAATTGATTTACATCATCGTATATATATAGCCATATCATATACTTACTATATTTATATGTCAGTCTTTGTCACTTTCCAATTAGCGATGCAGCATGATCGCCATAAACCTCTTGCTATTGCTATATAGCAACTCCTCCGATGCTCCTTTCCATTACTTTTGCTCATCACCTATTAAGTTCTTTCCGATCTCGTCATTTCAGAACAAAGCACTAAAAATCCTGGAGCTTCAACCCTCTGGATCTTTATTCGCTCAGCCTGAGCGTGCGTCGTCAGCGTTCGGTTCCGACGATTCCGACTGCCGTGCGTGATGGACAACGCCGCGGCGCCGCCAAACGGTTCCAAGGCGGTGACCCTGCTGCTGCGCCGATCACGCTGGCCCTGGCGCTCACCTCGGCGGTCCTCATGGCCACCGCGAGCGAGTGCACCATCTACGGCCTCGACGGCGGCGTCACGACCACCACCGTCACCTTCAAGGACTACCAGCCCTTCGTGTAAGGACAACTATACCATGTCGTTGCGTTACAGTATTTCACTCTCACGGCTACATATACATGCATTATTCTTGCACTATTTTTTGTTAATTTTTTGTCCTCTGCACCGGTTGCAGATACCTTGTAGGGTCCAACATCGCAGCGACGATCCTGGAGGTGGCCGCGATCTATGTGCAGGTCGGCAAGGGCGATGACGGCCAGAATGCGCCCATGGTTCCCCGTGTCGTCCTGGCTGTCGTCGACGTCGCCGTGCAGATGCTGCTCTACTCGGCCACCGGCGCGGTGTTCGCGGCGTTGATGGCCTACGGCCTGCAGATCAGCGCGTGCGCCGGCGCTGCGGGCCACTGCGAGCAGGTGAACAGGTCCAAGATCGTCCTCCTTGGCCGCGAGCCTGTCCTCTGCCCTTGCCGCTGTCGCCATGATCGTGGCGCCGCCCTGCTCCATTTGGCCCCATCCGCTGCTTTAGCCAGTAGCTGGTTATTCAGCGACTGTCGCTACTTGTCTCACGTACATTCTCTCGCTGCCGATGTACAAACTTATCATTGCTAGTCCATCAGCCCGTGCGGGGTTTAGATTCTAAGTATGCTAACTTTTTGTGATACTTAACCAATTGAAAACCATGTTTATTTTTTGTCTCTTATTAAGTTTACTTTATTGAATTGACTTTCCTATGATTTCAGAGTTTGACAATTTTTTTTTTGATTTGGCATTGACATGCCTGAGAGTTCATCGTCGTAGCATTGGTATTATTGTTCTTTTAATTTGATTCTACTTCCTTGATCCGAACCAAGGAATACATTAGAAATGTTTGGAAACAGATATTGTTCTCTCTTTAATTAGAGTTGTTGTATGAAAATGAAAAGGAGTGTGGTTTGGAGAAGAGAACCGAATGGTCAAAATCAAACATCTACAGGAACGAATTTTCAATACAATAACTTGGGCTTCTAGAATATTAAGTAGCTTTAGGACAATCTATTTGATTGTAGGGACATGCACATTGATATGACTGGGATTTTTCTATGGGTATTCGATCGGAATTTAAAAGGGATGGGTTGTCGGAGACTGCTATTTATTCAAAATATTTCTGGCAAATTATGATGAAACGGGAGAGGTGCAAGTGCACTTTGCCGAGTGCTACACTCGGCAAAGCTTACCAGTGCAAAGGGGCTCTTTGCGAGTGTAAAACACTCGGCAAAGCCTCGCCTGCAGTAGTGCAAGAGACCTAAATATTCTTTTCATGAAAATCTAGTCATAACTTCCACTCCCTCCATAATAAAAAATAAAGTCATTTTGGACAAGATTTGGATCAAACATAGGGAATATAAATTATAAATAACTTTTAAATTGTTGAGTTTGAACATATGAAAACTATATGAATAGAATTGTCTTGAAAAATACTTTCATAAAAATATAATATATCACATTTTTTTAAAAAAAGAAGTTAAATTTATGCTTTGGAGACCGTCTCACTGTCCAAAATGATTTAATTTTCCATTGGTTCCTTTAAGGATTTCTTAAATCTTTGTGACTTTCTTCTTACTTAATAATTTCCCGGAGTTTCGTTTGTTTCTCAAATCTCAAGTGAACATCTAGGCCCATCCGAAAACCACTTCGGCTCGGCTCATGTCATTTCTATCCCTTTTCTGACTACCAGTGGCCCAGTCAAGAAGCTGTTTCATCAAAATAAAAAATGGTTGTTTAATTTGGTCTATGCAAATAAGGAATGAGACATGAGACACAACCTGGACTGTGATTGCAAATCTGAAATCATGTGACTGTTCAGCACCGACTGTCTTCGGGAACCCCAAATGTTCAGTCCGGTATTTATGGCTCAGTAGTCAGTGCCCTGCTCAAGCTCAAGTGCACAACCGGAGACCGCTGTCATCAAGTGAACCGCCGGCGCCGGGTACAAATGAGGGCCATGATGAACGTAAGTCGTGGTTGATCCATGAACCCGATTGCCATCGACACCATTGGTTTTTTTTTGGACACCATGGGTTTTCTGATGAAGACGCGCGCTACTTCTGTATCCAACCTTGGCGTAGTTCGTTTTTTGAACAATATATGTGCTCTTGTTCCATTCACAGTTTTAAGTTGCATGCATGCACTTCTGGATAAGCTCGGTAAACTTTGTATCCATTATCACTGTTACTATCATTATCATCAGGTCATGCCCGTTGCTACTTTTCCTGGCCGTCAATTCGCCGGTACCCATTGAAGCATTGCTCACCCGATCGACCCCAACGCGTGGCCACATCTGCGGCGACTAGGGATCTCATGACCCATGCCACCCCATGTTCCCCAAATTGGGTGGGCTTAGTAGGGGGCGGCCAGTGGGAGAAAGGCTGGCCAGACGATGGGGATGATCGACGGGTGGTTTAAGGTCGTTGGCAGTGACAGCAGCACTAGAGGGTTAAGTCGGGTTGTGGCACCATGGCCAGAGTTCGTTGGAGGTCGCCATGGCTGCATGCGGGAGGAGCAGGGGAGGCGGAGGAGAAGAAAGAGGCCGCCGGCGACGGTAGGGTCTCGACGTAGCTCTATAGCCGAGGAGCTTCGGCAAGACTATACTACCCGGCGGTAGGGCAATGGTAGAGACCGAGGCAAGGTTGGGAGCCGCGTCGCCGGATCTAGAGCCGGTCGGGCGAGAAGGGTGAGCGGACGGGGCGTCCGCTACGGGAGGCCGGGAGATTTGCCGAGAGTGCTAAAACACGGGCACTCGGCAAAGCTCCGGTTGCGAATGTTGCACTTAGCAAAATAGGCCTTTGTCAAAGGTTGCTTAGAGTGCAACACTCGGCAAGCCTGCATCCCGGCAAAACGACGTGTGTGCCGCGAGCCACCACGCTGTTAAAATTCAAATAATTTTTTTATGGAGTGCCTTTCCTGGCCTTTGCCCGAGTGCCGAGGCGAAGCACGTCGAAGGAGAAGACGCGGGGAATAGATGTCGGACAAAGAGAAGACACGTGTGTAAGGTCCTAGATGGCTAGAGGGGGGTGAATAGCCTATAAAAATTTCTACAAACTCATAAGCAAACTTCGTTAGATAAACAAACGGAGGCGGAAAGCAAGTTACGCTTAGCCTACTAGGTGTTGCAAGCCTCCTGTCCAAACAATTCTAGTATGTGATCACAAGTACACACAAGAGCTACCACTAGTGATCAAGAGTTCTACCCACGGGATTTAATCTACACAAGGAGTGGTTCCCGACCGACCACACAGCAATTCTACCCACGAGATTTAGTCTACACAAGTTGTGGTTCCCGGCCGACCACGCAAGCAATTCTACTTTGCAAGAATGTAAACAAGATAATGCGAGAGAGGGTAGGAGCTTGTTATCGACGCGTAAGTCGAGGTTGCCAATCACCGAGAGAATGAACAATTAATTACAATCGGCAACACACATCGATGATGACCAATCACCGGAGACAAAGATGAACACAATTGTTTTATCCCCGGATGTTCACTTGGGCACCGCCAAGCTACGTCACCCGTTGTTTCGATCAACACCTAGATGGTCCTTTGGTGTGACCCTCAAGCCACTTGCCCTTAAGGCTTCCCCCGCAAGGAAACCACAAGGCGCCACTCTCAAGTGAGATACTCAATGACACGCGCAATCCAATAGAGTTGCATTCGCGATCCCCCGCGAGGTGAGCACAAGAACCTCTTACAAATCAACCGGAGGTGGCCAAGAACATACACCTTCTCTTGCCAACGCCTCCAACAATCTCCCAGCCGGCTAGGAGGGTACTCTCCAAGAGTAACAAGAAATCCACCGAAGCTAAACCACCCACAAGTGCCACTAGAATGCTCTCAAGCAATGCAATGCACTAGGTGATCTCTCAATCTCACTTTGGATGAGCAACAAGCAAGAGAGATGAGAGGGAGAGTGTTTCTCTAGCACAAAGGATGAGCAAGTGAGTAGAAATGGGCAAGAGAACCTCCCATGGCCGGCCAAGGGCTATTTATAAGCCCAAGGCAAAATCCAACCTTACCCCTCGGGCGAGCCGGATTTCCAACCCGACGGGGCGTCCGCGGCTCAACGCGGCCGGCCGCCTCCTCGGCGCCCGCGACAGCCGACCGTTGGCGGCCCGTTCAAATCACCTCGCGTCCGGGCCGCGTCCGGCCTGCGTCCGCGGCCGCGTCCGGAGGAAACGCCCCGCCTTCCGAAACTTCCCAGTCCGCGTCCAGGCCCACGCCGGGCCCGCGACCAGCCCAGCGTCCGCCCGCCCTCGGGCGGCCCAGCGGCCTCGCGACGAAGCCAAGACGCTGCCGGACTGCGCACGGTGGAACGGCCCGCGTCCGCCGCGTGCGTCCGGCGCGCGACACTCGCTCACGCCAAGTCACATCCGGCGCCCAAGCCTGTCGTCCGCTCGTCAAAATCCGTTTTTCAGCCCGTCGTGACGCCAGCTTCTCGTACATGCTATCCAACAAGTATACCAGCTTGATCAGCAAAGATAGCATGAATTCAACCAAATTTTGCATCCGGCAATAGAAAATATGCATCCATTTTTCTCGAAGCGCAATCCGCCTCACAGGCTCGGCGGGAGGAAGAGAGGGACCCAAACCCATCTCTACCCTGCAAACCACAGCGCACCAAAACGCCACCTTTGTAAATGTGCCAACACCACCAAGTGTACATCTCCATGTGCTTGTGTGTTAGCTTTTCACAAACAATTCCCAAAGGTTAGGTTAGCTCACTAGACCCTACATGCAATGCACTTCATGAATTCACCTAGTGGCACCGGTGCGTCGAATAGCCAGATAAGACTTCCCTCTTAATAGTGCGGCTATCGATCCTAAACCACTCACACCCTCTATGGTGTCTTGAGTGCAAAACAAAATGGCTATCGGTTATACCTTTGCCTTGAGCCCATTTTGTTCCTCCAAATGATATGAATACTTCACACCATCATGTGACCGTCTCGATCCATCGACCTCGACTTCACTTGCCCTTCACCGTGCATGTCGGTCCATCGGCGTCTAGTCTTGCCCGAGCTTCACCATCGCATGGTCCTTCACTCCCGAAGCCTCGACTAGCCCTTCACCTTCAACACCGGTCCATGGAGCCAAGCATCGCCTTGATCTTCATCTTTGATCACATGACATGTGTCATGCTTCATATGCAATAAGCTCATCATGTGGACAACCTTTCTCTAAATCAACCACTTAGATAAACAAGGTTAGTCCTAGGTTTCATCAATTAGCCAAAACTAAACTAGGGACTTTCAATCTCCCCCTTTTGGTAATTGATGACAACCTCAACAAAGATGATTTTATAATAAAGATTTTGAACTTGTCATACTTGTCCAATCATTAAGCTCACAAGAGGGATTTGGACAACTATAGCAAGTTCGGTTTTGGTAGTATTGCTCCCTACATATGTGCATAGAGTTTGGATTTGAAGCTTTGCACATATGCATGGATAAAAGTGTGGGGAGAGTAATTCTACCAAAATGATGCTAAGGTGTAAGAAATGGACCTTTGAAGCGTGATACCAATCGGAGTTGCCTTTTACACCATCCTTAGCACCATGAAGTAACTAGACATCCATCAAAAACTCAAGAACCCGTGAGATCAACATTATAAGCAAAGTTCTTGAACCACTTGAAAGGTAAGGGGGGTCTAGTTACAACCTATGCATGCTAGTAGATCGTTTCATCAATCAAATCCTATACTAGCATTGCACCACACAAGCAAGAAAACACCACTTGTATAAAACTTGAAACTAGGTGCCATGAGCAAGTCATATGAGAATGCACAAACAAATGCAACAACATTGTTCATGAGCTTGCTCCCCTACTTGTGTGCATCAAAATTTTATTTACCCCTTTATCATGTTCAATCATCTTTTTCTCTCCTCCTTTGTCAACAATTGCCCAAAAATGGGATCAAATTGTGGAGAGAAAGGACTTTGATGGAGTAAACAAAACTTTAGTCAAATTTGGTTCAATCTAGATCACTTGCCAAAGACATTTAATTCGGTTTGAACCAAAGACAAGCTTCTTCACACCTCATGACAAGGGTTATCTTGCCTATGTTGAATTAAACACTTGTAGCAATTATTCTAGATTCAACACTAGGATTGCAAGCCCACAAACATGTCATATGTCACCACTAGATCAAGCAAAGCATAGAAGCAATAGTGGTAAACATATATACATCAAACACATTTGATTTATCATGAATGCTCCAAATGCACCTTGTATGTCTCCATGTGCTACCACAAGTATAATCCTAAGAATGAATGACATGTCAACCAATGGTACCTTGCTTTGTCTAAGGAGAGGCATGTCAAGTAGTGGTGGGGTGCATTCAACACATGTTTGAGAAGTCAAGAATGTTCAACTCATTCCTTAGCTTGCAAAACCTTCTTTCATCAAGTGGCTTGGTGAGGATGTCGGCAAGTTGATCATCGGTGCCCACACTTTCAATGGAAATGTCACCCTTTTGTTGATGATCTCTAATGAAGTGATGCCTTATGTCAATGTGCTTTGTTCTTCCATGTTGAACCGGGTTTTGTGTCATCTTGATTGCACTTTCATTATCACAAAACAATGGCACATTCTTGAAGTTGATGCCATAATCCTTCAAAGTTGACTTCATCCAAAGCAATTGTGCACAACAACTCCACGCACTAACATATTCGGCTTCATGTAGAGATTGCCACACTATTTTGTTTCTTTGAGGACCATGACACAAGTGATCTTCCAAGAAGTTGACATGTACCACTTGTGCTCTTTCTATTGATCTTGCAACCACCATAGTCGAGTCCGAATATCCAATCAATTCAAACTTTGACCCCTTGGGATACCACAATCCAACATCTCTTGTTTGCTTCAAGTACCTCAATATTCTTTTGCGGCCGTGAGATGACTCTCTCTAGGTGAGGCTTGATATCTAGCACATATGCAAACACTAAACATGACATCCGGCCTTGATGCGGTGACATAGAGTAGGCTTCCAATCAATGACCGATAATCCTTTTGATTCACCATATTGCCATCATGATCACTATCAAGATTCCCATTGGTGCCCATTGGAGTTGAGATTGGCTTTGCATCTTGCATCCCAAACTTCTTCAACATGTCCCTTATGTATTTCCCTTGACTCACAAATGTCCCATTCTTCAATTGCTTGACTTGAAGACCAAGGAAATAGCTAAGTTCACCAATCATGGACATCTCAAACTCTTTTGCCATCATTTCACCAAATTCTTCACAATATGCTTGATTGGTTGATCCAAAGATGATATCATCAACATAGATTTGCACAATGAAGAGATCATTACCAATCTTCTTGGTGAATAGAGTAGTATCAACCTTGCCCATAATGAACCCCTTGGAGTGAAGAAAAGTCTTCAATCTCTCATACCATGCTCTAGGTGCTTGCTTCAAGCCATACAAGGCTTTCTTCAACTTGTACACATGGTTGGGCTTCTTCTCATCTTCAAAACCCGGGAGGTTGCTCAACATATACTAGCTCATTGATGATCCCATTGAGAAATGCACTCTTGACATCCATTTGATATAACTTGATATTGTGGGCACATGCATAAGCCAATAGAATACTTATTGCCTCCAATCTTGCCACGGGAGCATATGTTTCATCATAATCAAGACCTTCAACTTGAGTATAGCCTTATGCAACTAGTCTTGCTTTGTTTCTAATCACAACACCATCTTGATCTTGCTTGTTCTTGAAAACCCATTTGGTTCCAATGACATTGTGATCCTCCGGCCTCTCAACTAACTCCCACACATCATTTCTTGTGAAGTTGTTGAGCTCTTCTTGCATTGCCATTATCCAATCGGCATCATCCAAGGCTTCCTCAATTTTCTTTGGCTCTTTGGTTGACACAAATGATGCATATTCACATATCATTGCCACTCTTGATCTTGTTTGCACACCACTTCTAATATCACCAATAACACTATCAATTGGGTGATCTCTTGCAACATGTTGTGGTTGTAGCACTTGCACTTGATTGCTTGAGCTTGATTGATCACTTGACTTATCTTCATTTGACGATCTAGCACCATGATCTTGCACTTGAGCATTGCTAGCTTGCCTCAATGGAGAATTGAGCACTTCATCTTTATCATCTTGCACATCAATCACTTGCTTTGCTCTAATGTCCCCAATGTCCATGTTCTTCATAGCTTCAACCAATTGAGTTCCACCAACATCTTCTAGATTCTCATCTTCATCTTGTGACCCATTGGTTTCATCAAATTGCACATCATGAACTTCCTCTCTAATGCCACTTGAGTTGTTCCAAACTCTATAAGCCTTGCTTGTAGTTGAATAACCGAGTAGGAACCCTTCATCACATCTCTTTTCAAACTTCCCCAATCTAGTGCCCTTCCTCAAGATATAGCATTTGCAACCAAACACTCTAAAATAGCCAATGTTGGGCTTTCTTCCATGAAGTAGCTCATATGGGGTCTTCTCAAGCAAAGTATGACAATAGAGCCTATTGATATAGTAGCATGCCGTGTTGATTGCTTCATCCCAAAATGATTGACTAACATTGTACTCATGAAGCGTTGATCTAGCCATATCAAGCAATGTTCTATTTTTTCTCTCAACTAGGCCATTTGATTGTGGAGTGTACTTGGCCGAGAATTGATGACCAATGCCATAGTGATCACACAATTCTTCCATTCTTGTATTCTTGAACTCACTCCCATTGTCACTTCTCACTTTCTTGATTCTCATGTCAAATTCATTGTGAACTCTAGTGAGAAAAGTCTTGAAGGTGTCATACACTTCACTCTTGTCACTAAGAAAGAATACCCATGTAAATCTTGTGAAGTCATCCACTATGACAAACCCATACTTGTTGCCACCAATACTTGTGTATGTAGTTGGGCCAAATAGATCCATGTGCAACAACTCAAATGCCTTGCATGTGCTCATTATACTCTTCTTTGGATGTGAGCTTCCTACTTGCTTCCCGGCTTGACATGCACTACACAACTTGTCCTTCTCAAATACAACATCTTTCAAGCCTTCTACAAGATTGTGTTGTGTGAGCTTCTTTAATTGTTTCATTCCAACATGTCCAAGCCTTCTATGCCAAAGCCAACCCAAACTTGATTTTGATATCAAACATGTTGTCAAAGAAGCTTCACTAGTGTTGAAATCAACAAGATAGAGATTCTCATATCGAAGGCCTTTGAACACCAAGTTGGAGCCATCAAGAGAAACTACCTCAACATCATTTGCCCCAAAAATGCACTTGTAGCCTCGATCACAAATTTGTGCCACGGAGAGAAGATTGAAATCCAAGCTTTCAACTAGCATCACATTGGAGATACTCATGTCATTTGATATTGCAATCTTGCCCAAACCAACAACCTTGCCTTTCTTGTTATTGCCAAAAGTAATTGACTCAATGCCACTATCATTCTTCTCAATTGAATCAAACATTCTTGATGTGCCGGTCATGTGTTGAGAACACCCACTATCAATAATCCAATGCCTTCCTCCGGCTTTATAATTCACCTACAAGCAAATCAATGAAGCTTAGGTACCCATTTTTGCTTGGGTCCTTGTAGGTTAGTGACTAAGCTCTTTGGTACCCAAATAGCCTTCTTCTTTGGGCCAACAATTGGTGTACCAACAAACTTAGCTTGCACACCTTTCACACCCTTGGTAAGCACATAACAAGAATCAAAAGGTATAGCATTGTCAAGTTTCTTGTTTTGTTGCTTCTTGTTGCGATTTTGCTCTAGGTGCCCAACTTGCTTGCATCTATAGCAAAACCGACCATTGCTCTTCACAAAGCTAGGCTTTGGAGTTGCAAAGGCCGACTTGCCCTTCTTGGGGGTATAGCCCAATCCCTCTTTGTTAAGAGAGAACCTTTGGCTACCCAAGCACTTTAGCAAGCGGGCCTCACCACCATAGGCTTTGCCTAAGGCATGAGTGAGCTCATCCACCTCCTTCTTGAGAGTCTCATTCTCAACCATAAGTGTAGCATCACAAGTGAAGCCATCACTAGTCGTAGAGATAGAGTCGGTGGTGGTGGTGGATGATGTGCTACAAGAAGGGTTAGCATTTGTCATGATGATAGGTTGATAAAATGACTCATCAATGATATCACAAGTAAGACCTATATCACATGATGCAATCACCACTTTCTTTGCTTGTTGCTCAAGTAGAAGTGAGTGAGCTTCTTTAAGCTTAGAATGAGCATCACCAAGCTTCTCATGGTCTACCACTAGACTCTCATGAGTGGTCATAAGCTCACCTAGGGCTTTCTCAAGTATTTCTACTTTCATTGAAAGCTTCTTGCACTCCTTTTCCTTGGCAATAGCTATATCTCTAGTTTCTTGCATCAAGTCATATAATTGATCCTTAGTCGGTTCATCATCATCATCAACATTATCAACATCGTGAGCATATTCCATCTCACTATCATCATCACTATCATCATATTGTACCTTTGTTTCCTTGGCCATGAGGCATGATGGTGATGTAGAGAATAATGAAGACTTCTTGTTGATGGCGATGGAAGCCATAGCCTTGTTGCTTGAATCTTCATCTTCATCATCATTGTCACTTTCCCAAGTGACCACAAATGCACCATTCTTGCCTTCCTTGAGTGTCATCTTGGCCTCATGCTTCTTCTTCTCAAATTTACCTTTGTTGTAGTTCTTCTTCTTCTCATATGGGCATTTGGCTTGTAGATGCTCGGTGCTATCACAATTGAAGCACTTTCTTGGTTGCTCTTGCTTCTTAAAGTTGTTCCTCTTGAAGCCTCTTCTCTTGATGAACATGTGTCCCATCTTCTTTACTACAAGAGCAAGTGCCTCATCATCAATCTCAAAGTCACAATCTTCCTCATTGTTTTCTTCTTCTTCAAAGATTGGTGCTTTGCTCTTGGAGGATGTGGCTTGGAATGCCACGGTCTTCTTCTTCTTCTCTTCCTCCACCTTCTCATCATCTTGATCAAACTTGTCATATGTCAAGACTTCACCAAGCAAATCATTTGGCTTTTTATTCTCAAGCCCATCTCTTTGTAGCATTAGCTTCAACATCTTGAAGCTCTTCGGCAAGCAAATCAAGAACTTGTGACAAAAGTCTTCATCTTTTGTCTTGTGCCCCAAACTCTTGAGATCATTCACAATCACTTGTAGACGATGAAACATTTCAATGATTGTTTCATCCTCCTTCTTCTTGAAGTTCTCGAACTCACTCTTGAGTCCATATAGCTTGGCACTCTTCACAACCTTGGTGCCCTCATAGGTCTCACCCAACCTAGTCCACACTTCACTTGCAAGCTCCAAATCCTTGATTCCCTCAAACACCTTTGTATCAATGCCATTGTATAGGGTGTTGAGAGCCATTCTATTGCATGTGATGTTGGCTTTGTCTTCATCGGTGAGATGATCATTATCAAGTATGGCATAATCATGCAATGTAACTTGCAACACTCTCTCTTGTATCGAGCCAAGATACATGATCATCTTTCTCTTCCAATGGTCAAATGAGCTAACTCCATCAAACATAGGCGGTTTGCCCCCAACATGGTTGAACACAATTTGAGCCATCTTAACACCGTAGGATGTTAAGCCTTGCACTAAAACGGTGACCTCGGCTTTGATACCACTTGTAAGGTCCTAGATGGCTAGAGGGGGGGGTGAATAGCCTATAAAAATTTCTACAAACTCACTAAGCAAACTTCGTTAGATAAACAAACGGCGGAAAGCAAGTTACGCATAGCCTACTAGGTGTTGCAAGGCTCCTATCCAACAATTCTAGTATGTGATCACAAGTACACACAAGAGCTACCACTAGTGATCAAGAGTTCTACCCACGGGATTTAATCTACACAAGGAGTGGTTCCCGATCGACCACACAAGCAATTCTACCCACGAGATTTAGTCTACACAAGTTGTGGTTCCCGACCGACCACGCAAGCAATTCTACTTTGCAAGAATGTAAACAATATAATGCGAGAGAGGGTAGGAGCTTGTTATACCGACGCGTAGAGTCGAGGTTGCCAATCACCGAGAGTGAACAATTAATTACAATCGGCAACACACAATCGATGACGACCAATCACCGGGAGACAAAGATGAACACAATTGTTTTATCCCCGATGTTCACTTGGGCACCGCCAAGCTACGTCACCCGTTGTGTCGATCAACACCTAGATGGTCCTTTGGTGTGACCCTCAAGCCACTTGCCCCGCAAGGCACTTCCCCGCAAGGAAACCACAAGGCGCCACTCTCAAGTGAGATACTCAATGACACGCGCAATCCAATAGAGTTACTGTTCACGATCCCCGCAAGGTGAGCACAAGAACCTCTTACAAATCAACCGGAGGTGGCCAAGAACATACACCTTCTCTTGCCAACGCCTCCAACAATCTCCAAGCCGGCTAGGAGCGGTACTCTCCAAGAGTAACAAGAAATCCACCGGCTAAACCACCCACAAGTGCCACTAGAATGCTCTCAAGCAATGCAATGCACTAGGTGATCTCTACATACGCTTTCGAGAAAAATGGATGCATATTTTCTATTGCGCCGGATGCAAAATTTGGTTGAATTCATGCTATCTTTGTTGATCAAGTTGGTATACTTGTTGGATAGCATGTTCGAGAAGTTGGCGTCACGACGGGCTGAAAAACGAAGTTTTGATGGGGCCGACGCGCAGGAGGCCAGGCGCGGACGCGTCCGGCGCATTGTGACTTGGCGTGAGCGAGTGTCGCGCGTCGGACGCACGCCGGACGCACGCGGCGGACGCGGGCCGTTCACTGTGCAGAGTCCGGCGCGTCTTGGGCTTCGTCCGCGAGGCAGCTGGGCCGTCGAGAGGCGGCGGACGCGGGGCCGCGTCCGGCGTGGGCCGGACGCGAGCACCGAAAAGTTTACGAGCGCGGGCGTTTCCTCCGGACGCGGCCGCCGGACGCGGCGGACGCGGGCGGGACGCGAGGTGATTTGAACGTTGGGCCGCCAACGGTCGGGCAAACATGTGGCGCGCGGGAGGCCGGACGCGTCCGGCGCTGAGCGCGGGACGCGTCCGGCGGGTTGAAATCGGGCTCGCCCGAGGGGTAACGGTTGGATTTCGCCTTGGGCTTATAAATAGTCCCTTGGCCGGCCATGGGAGGTTCTCTTGCCCATTTCTACTCACTTGCTCATCCTTTGTGCTAGAGAAACACTCTCCCTCTCATCTCTCTTGCTTGTTGCTCATCCAAAGTGAGATTGAGAGATCACCTAGTGCATTGCATTGCTTGAGAGCATTCTAGTGGCACTTGTGGGTGGTTTAGCCGGTGGATTTCTTGTTACTCTTAATAGTGCGGCTATCGATCCTAAACCACTCACACCCTCTATGGTGTCTTGAGTGCAAAACAAAATGACCCTATCGGTTATACCTTTGCCTTGAGCCCATTTTGTTCCTCCAAATGATATGAATACTTCACACCATCATGTGACCGTCTCGATCCATCGACCTCGACTTCACTTGCCCTTCACCGTGCATCGGTCCATCGGCGCCTAGTCTTGCCCGAGCTTCACCATCGCATGGTCCTTCACTCCGAAGCCTCGACTAGCCCTTCACCTTCAACACCGGTCCATGGAGCCAAGCATCGCCTTGATCTTCATCTTTGATCACATGACATGTGTCATGCTTCATATGCAATAAGCTCATCATGTGACAACATTTCTCTAAATCAACCACTTAGATAAACAAGGTTAGTCACAGGTTTCATCAATTACCCAAAACCAAACTAGGACTTTCAACGTGCAAGAAGGCAGATTTTTCTTTTCTTTTTTATTAAATGAACGATGTAGGTGTGTGGGCGTGGTGTGCGGATTGAGCTGCCCATTAGTTATGTTCGTTCAAACTTATTAACTATGATATGATATTTTTTTTCTTATAATAAAACAAATATTAGCCGGCTTAGGAGATACACAAAGTTTCATCATGAGCGAGCTACTCCGTTTCGAGAAAACAGTAGTCCAAAATGTAATGCCATGATTTTTTTTTTTTTTTTTTTTCACTCCGGCCCGGCTCCAGCTTTGGCCCACAAACTCTGGTGGGTCTCGGCTGCTTCCAGTCACACGCACACACTCCCACTCGGCCACTCCCACCGGAGCAGGAGCACGGCCACTCCCACCACCCGAGCAGGAGCACGGGCCTTTCCTCTCCACCTGCGCAAGCGCAACAGCTGCCAGATCCACCGCCGCAGCGAGCCGGCGACCTCAGGTAGCTATTCCATTCGATCTCCTCTCCCTCCTCCGCTAACGCATTCTGGATGCTTCCGAGCTCCCCCCGTCAACTCTGTTCTTGCGCTCAAGTCAAGCTCGCTGAGTCGCCACGCGCAGCTAGCGCACGCGAGGTGTTCGATGTATTGCCTGTACGAGCACTGCGCCGTGCTGCTTCCAGTTTGGTGGACACCGACGTGTTCCACCGTGATGTAGCTGCACTGATGATGTAGCACTGATGTCTGCTGTTCCGTTTCACTCCTCGATTGCCTGCAGGGTTGGCTGGCTCGGATGGCGGAGGCGACGCGGCGCGCCGGGGCCGGGGCCGGGGCCGGGCCACCCCAGTCGTGGTCAGACCTCCCGCACGACCTGGCCGGCCTGGTGCTCAGGCTCCTCCCGGCCTTCGCCGACCGCGCCCGCTTCGCCGCCGTATGCCCGCAGTGGCGCGCCGCAGCACGGCGGCAGCTCCACGGCTACCCCCGCCGTTGCCGCTCCTGGCATTCCCGGACGGCACCTTCTACAGCCTCCCCTATGGCAAGCGGTGCCGCTTCCCAGGCTTTGGCTGCGCCGGCTACAGGGGCGCCGCCTGTGGCAGCTGGCTCGTGTTCCCGCGGGACGACGCCTGTTTCTTGGTCAACCCATTCTCCAGGGCCACCTTGAAGCTCCCTGCTCTGGGTCACATCAGGCTCCGTCCCCCGAACGCTGCTGTCAAACATGTTCCAATTGAGAAGCAAAGTGTGCGCACTTTCCCCGTATGGCTGGATCTCAAGTTCTCAGAGAAGAAGGCAATAATAAATAAGCTACTAGTGTGCTCTCCAAACCTGATAGCTGCGTTCTTTGGCAGCACAAAACTGAAGGGTGCCGGTCATGTCAGTCAGATTCTAGTGTGCCAGCCAGGAGCTTCCTCATGGTCCGTACGTGCGCATGACCAGTGCAGGGAGTTTGAAGACATGGCCTTCTATCAGGGAAAGCTGTACGCCATTGATCGCAATGAGAACCTCCTAATCGTCAACATCAGCCAAGACCCAAACACTGGCGATCCGCAGGTTGCTCGAATTGGACAGGTTATCAAGGGTGATCCTGATGCCTTGCTTGAAGCTTGGTGCCAAGAGTTCACAACGGGCAGAAAGAAGCTCTACCTAGTTGAATCATGTGGCGAATTGCTGATGGTGCAGAGGAGGGTTTGCTGCAGAGTTTCATGTGGCGAGAGGATCGTGGTCGTGGCTGAACAGAACAAATTTGAGGTATTCAAGGCTGACATCCAGCACTCACGGTGGGTGAATGTGACAACCCTGGGGGATGACCAGGTGCTGTTCCTTGCACGACAGTGCTCCAGGGCTGTGTCTGCGTCTCAGTACGGGGTGCCAGGTGACCAAATCTTCTTCCTGGACGATGAAGTGGAGAACGCCGCAGAATACAGCTTCGACGAGGAGAACACTTCTGTTGGTCTCTACGACATGACAACCGGTGAGGTCTCCTCTCCTCTGCCGATGGTCTGGAAGCACGGGGTGCTTCTTGTGACATGGCTGTTCCCTTGAGAGTTGAGACTGAAGTGATACTATGCAATCTGGTAGTGGGTCACTAGTTTTCAGATCATGGTATGATGGTTACTCGTACGCAATATGTTAACTGCATCTGTATCTTTCTGGACTTGGTGTGTTTGCTACCTCCTCTTTGGGCAAACTGTGAAATGCTCATGCTCTCTTCTTGTGACATGACTGTTCCCTTGAGAGTTGAGACCGAAGGGAAGGCGAGACTATGCAATCTGGAAGTGGGTCACTAGTTTTCAGATCATGGTATGGTGGTTACTCCTAATCAAGATGTTAAGTACTGCATCAGTATCTTTCTGGACTTGTGTGTTTGTTACCTCTCCTTTTTGGGCAAACTGTGAAATGCTCATGCTGGTACATGTAGATGCTTAATCATCTGACAGTAGTTCAGTCCATGCATGGTATTTGTAAGGACCTTGGAGTTGATCGTCCAATGCTTGTGTTGTGAATGTAATTCTGATGAATATTGTGCTTCCAGTTGTGTTTTAGTTAGCTTTGTGATGTATGTGTGCATCAGTATACTGTTTTAGCTAGTCAAAGTGACCTTGTAGCTCTGGTATGAGTCCTGCCAAAGCTCATGTTGCTCCCACACTTGTGATCTCCTATTGATGTTTAATTTGATTGTTACAGACCCATGTTTAGGCCTCTTTGTCTTGGGTTTGGCCAATCCAGCATCAGCACTGCCTTCATCAATGACGCCCTTGGCATCATGTTCAGAGCTGTAAAACCCTCTTCCCTGTCTTGCTCTGTGTAGTGTAGCTAGAAAAATAAATTAATACCTTGTAAATGTTACACGTTTTGGTATTTTCATATGGATAAAGCATCAGTCACAAAACACGGCGCCCCTGCTCATAGTTTCAGTGCACTGAAAACTGAAGCTATTAGTTAATTGTTAAATCTTGGCTCTGGTGTTAAATCTACCAAACGGTGGGGAGAATTTAAGGAGGCACAGAGGAGGAGCTGACTTCTGCAGAGAATGAGAAGGGGCTGGTGAGTTATTTGCTTGGTTGATCTGAGCACAGATATGGGCTATGGACAACATAGTACTGTATGTTTAGGCCTTGGAGTTTTATGTTAAAAAAAGGTAGAGGTATTTGTTTTGATGTTGTTGCTAGGCAAAACTAATAGCTTACTAAGCTCTGATTAATAAGGACGCCAAGCTGGTAATAGATAATACTACTGTACACTTTCAGTAGGCCTCATACTAATATCTTTATTTGTAACACTCAATTCTAAATCAACTATAAACCAAAACTAGGAGGAAATTTCCCTTTTCTCATTTTTTTAAATCACTAAAAAATAAAATTGATATTACTGGTAATTTGAACCATCTTCTTGCCAATTGTATCATAACGGCTGGCTGCTTATACAAGTACAGGAGGCAAGCCGTCCTGTGTAGTACCTTGTACTGCGAGATGATTTGAGTCACTTGATATAATATTCTGTACCTGATTAAACTTGATGCTACCTGAACTGCTGAATTTTTTATTTTGGAAGTGAGTCTAGGCAATTTTTTTGCTAGTCTGCCTTTTCTTTTTTGAGAATATAGTGGTTGGGCAAATGGGTTTTCATGCTCAGGTTCTGGACATGATAAAAGATTCCTGAGGCATCTGCTTGAAGATATGTTTGTATCCATATTTGATATTTTAGATACCCTTCAGTATGAAGTATATTTAGTTAAGACTTGTCACCTTGCATTTGGATATTGCTGGAAAACAAAATGATCACCAACATTTTGTTATAAGGGGAAAAACCCATCTATGCCCTACCAACTTTCTACACGTGCAGCCTGAAAATTCCCTCCAGGTTACCAAGTTGATAGATGTCTATGGGAAACATTGCCATAGGAGGAAGGGAGACAAACAGAAAACCCAAAGATCAGGGAGGGTTGGGGATAATTGACATAGAAAGACAAAACAATGCTCTTTTGATGAAGTACCTAGACAAGTTGTACAACAAAGCAGAAATCCGTTGGGTTACATTAACTTGGACCAGATTTTATTCCGATACTCAAATCCCTCCACAGGTTAGAAGCCCCATTGGTTATTTCTGGTTGAAGGACATCCTTAAGCTTTTCGACAAGTTCCAAAGCTTCATAGTATGTAATCTAAGAAGGGGCAATACAACTCTTTTTTTTGGAATATTAATGATACCACAGCTCTTTTCCTTCACTAGAAAACCAAAATGTTCCATCAGATATTTCCTTGATCAGGATGTTGACAGAATTTTCAGACAGCCCATATCTTCACAGGCTGGCTGCAACTCAACAGGAAGTGATTCAAGAGCTCTTGCAAGGAAGAGTTTAGGATGAGAATGTTAATGATAAATAAATGAAGCTATTCTTGGGGTAACTCAGGGTTCAGAAGTAAGAGAGCTTATAGCATTCTAATTGGTAGAATATAGAAGCCTCTCTTATCTCTTGGCTTTGGGCCTCATGCCCTCATGCAATTTAGGCAAAGCATAATTTTTTTGGCTCCTTCTCAGAGAAAGATTAAATACAAGGAATTAGTTGAGCAGAAAAAAATATGAATTTAGATTACTACAATTGTGTACTATAGTTTAGAACGGAGTGAGTACCTTATTGATTAAGCAGATCACTGAATATGACCATACAAATCTTGACTAGTCGCATGAAGCAATCCTTACGTGGGTCAGAGGTGGATTAGTAATACTATGGGAGGCTATTTTCATTAAACACTAATTTTATTGTTGAGCAACACATAATTTTTGTTAAACCAAGTCCAAACGCTTTTATAGCCTCTAAATTATGCCTCACAATATCAAGTTAGTTCATAACTTTTTATGCGTAATTCTAAATAGGTTATACAATGGCATGCTATAGTATTAGGTAAAAATCATGAACAAAACTCAGAGGGAGCCAAATACCAAGAAGATGCAAGGCTGTAGCTATTTCCTCTGACTTGTATTAGCTCTAAAGTAGAGGAATATATCAGGCTTAAGGGAGGCCATAGCTTATTAGGAGAAAACGATTTAGTGTGGATTTATATTTAGGGTAAATCCTATATAAGAAAAAAGGAATTAATTTTTGGTGGACTTTTGGAGAGGCTCTAAACCTATTTGATACTAAAAATAATCTTTTCAAACTGGTCCCTATACAATAGGGGTGCGGCGTTGCCGTGCTTTCACTTTCTAGTTTGTAATGGTGCGCTGGGTGCTTTATATTTGACCCCTTTTTAAATTAATCGGACAAATGAGTGTGGTGGAGACCCTCTGCTGATGTCTCAAACACCTGATTGTATCATGTCATTCTATTTTTTTATGAACTAACCATAGATCAGTTGGTTATGTTCCTTATACGAGTTTAAATCCTCGACTTGGCACTTGGTGCTCGTATTTTCTTTAATTTATTTTAGGACTTACCCATCGACAAAGAAGACGCATGGTGACTTCGTGAATCTTGATATATGTTAGCTTAATCCTTCATACATGCTCATAGAGACGAGTTTGAGTACATATATTCAAAGTGGTGAGTGTGCGTATGTGTTAAACGCCTATTTGTACTTGTAATGTAAAAAGTTTATCTAACTTATTGCATATCCTACCTCCAGTACAAAAACTAACATATATAAGACATTGGAAAAATACCCACACGGTGCTACAGGAATCATAAATGAAATTATACTACTTAGATTTACTTATATAAACGGATCTTTATCATAATACATGTTATTAAATGATTTAGCAATATAATGTATATATCTAAATTTATGGTAGTAAATGATATAGTTTGCTAATACTACAACTATGTTTTTAAATAATAATATAATAGTAACTACAGTAAATTTTGTTAAGACCTGACACAATCTTTCTTAGAAATAAAAACTCCAAAATATTATGGACACCTTTTTTACCACTCCAGCCCGGCTTCAGCTTTGGCCCACACTCTCGGTCTTAGCCCCTCCCACAGTCACACACTCCCTCCCAAGTCCCACCCGAGCAGCAGCAGCAGCAGCACGGTCTTGCCTCTCCACCTGCAAGATTGCCGGCACGGCGAGCCGGCGACCTCTGGTACACTAGCTACCCCATTCAGTCTCCCCTTCCCTCCTCCGCTAATGCATTCTGGATGCTTCCCAACTCCCACCGTCAACTCTGTTCTTGCGCTCAAATCTTCCTCGCCGTGTCGCCGCGCGCAGTGCACGCGAGGTGTTCGACGTATTGCTTATAGAAGCACTGCGCCGTGCTTCTTCTGGTTTCGTGGGCACTGATGCGTTCCACAGTGATGTAGCACTGACGCCAGCTGTTCCGTTACACTTTTGCAGGGTTGGCTGGCTCGGATGGCGGACGCGACGCATAGCGCGGCTCGTGCCAGGGCCGGGCCACCGCTGTCATGGTCGGACCTCCCGCAGGACCTGGCTGGCCTGGTGCTCGATCGCCTCCCGGCCTTCGCCGACCGCGCCCGTTTCGCCGCCGTATGCCCGCAGTGGCGCGCCGCAGCACGGCGGTAGCTCCCACGGCTACCCCCGCCGTTGCCGCTCCTGGCGTTCCCGGACGGCACCTTCTACAGCCTCCCCTATGGCAAGCGGTGCCGCTTCCCAGGCTTTGGCTGCGCTGGCTACAGGGGCGCCGCCTGTGGCAGCTGGCTCGTGTTCCCGCGGGACGACGCCTGTTTCTTGGTCAACCCATTCTCCAGGGCCACCGTGAAGCTCCCTGCTCTGGGTCACATCAGGCTCCGTCCCCCGAACGCTGCTGTCAAACATGTTCCAATTGAGAAGCAAAGTGTGCGCACTTTCCCCGTATGGCTGGATCTCAAGTTCTCAGAGAAGAAGGCAATAAATAAGGTACTAGTGTGCTCTCCAAACCTGATAGCTGCGTTCTTTGGCAGCACAAAACTGAAGGGTGCCGGTCATGTCAGTCAGATTCTAGTGTGCCAGCCAGGAGCTTCCTCATGGTCCGTACGTGCGCATGACCAGTGCAGGGAGTTTGAAGACATGGCCTTCTATCAGGGAAAGCTGTACGCCATTGATCGCAATGAGAACCTCCTAATCGTCAACATCAGCCAAGACCCAAACACTGGCGATCCGCAGGTTGCTCGAATTGGACAGGTTATCAAGGGTGATCCTGATGCCTTGCTTGAAGCTTGGTGCCAAGAGTTCACAACGGGCAGAAAGAAGCTCTACCTAGTTGAATCATGTGGCGAATTGCTGATGGTGCAGAGGAGGGTTTGCTGCAGAGTTTCATGTGGCGAGAGGATCGTGGTCGTGGCTGAACAAAACAAATTTGAGGTATTCAAGGCTGACATCCAGCACTCACGGTGGGTGAATGTGACAACCCTGGGGATGACCAGGTGCTGTTCCTTGCACGACAGTGCTCCAGGGCTGTGTCTGCGTCTCAGTACGGGGTGCCAGGTGACCAAATCTTCTTCCTGGACGATGAAGTGGAGAACGCCGCAGAATACAGCTTCGACGAGGAGAACACTTTTGTTGGTCTCTACGACATGACAACCGGTGAGGTCTCCTCTCCTCTGCCGATGGTCTGGAAGCACGGGGTGCTTCTTGTGACATGGCTGTTCCCTTGAGAGTTGAGACTGAAGTGATACTATGCAATCTGGTAGTGGGTCACTAGTTTTCAGATCATGGTATGATGGTTACTCGTACGCAATATGTTAACTGCATCTGTATCTTTCTGGACTTGGTGTGTTTGCTACCTCTCCTCTTTGGGCAAACTGTGAAATGCTCATGCTCTCTTCTTGTGACATGACTGTTCCCTTGAGAGTTGAGACCGAAGGGAAGGCGAGACTATGCAATCTGGAAGTGGGTCACTAGTTTTCAGATCATGGTATGGTGGTTACTCCTAATCAAGATGTTAAGTACTGCATCAGTATCTTTCTGGACTTGTGTGTTTGTTACCTCTCCTTTTTGGGCAAACTGTGAAATGCTTATGCTGGTACATGTAGATGCTTAATCATCTGACAGTAGTTCAGTCCATGCATGGTATTTGTAAGGACCTTGGAGTTGATCGTCCAATGCTTGTGTTGTGAATGTAATTCTGATGAATATTGTGCTTCCAGTTGTGTTTTAGTTAGCTTTGTGATGTATGTGTGCATCAGTATACTGTTTTAGCTAGTCAAAGTGACCTTGTAGCTCTGGTATGAGTCCTGCCAAAGCTCATGTTGCTCCCACACTTGTGATCTCCTATTGATGTTTAATTTGATTGTTACAGACCCATGTTTAGGCCTCTTTGTCTTGGGTTTGGCCAATCCAGCATCAGCACTGCCTTCATCAATGACGCCCTTGGCATCATGTTCAGAGCTGTAAAACCCTCTTCCCTGTCTTGCTCTGTGTAGTGTAGCTAGAAAAATAAATTAATACCTTGTAAATGTTACACGTTTTGGTATTTTCATATGGATAAAGCATCAGTCACAAAACACGGCGCCCTGCTCATAGTTTCAGTGCACTGAAAACTGAAGCTATTAGTTAATTGTTAAATCTTGGCTCTGGTGTTAAATCTACCAAACGGTGGGGAGAATTTAAGGAGGCACAGAGGAGGAGCTGACTTCTGCAGAGAATGAGAAGGGGGCTGGTGAGTTATTTGCTTGGTTGATCTGAGCACAGATATGGGCTATGGACAACATAGTACTGTATGTTTAGGCCTTGGAGTTTTATGTTAAAAAAAGGTAGAGGTATTTGTTTTGATGTTGTTGCTAGGCAAAACTAATAGCTTACTAAGCTCTGATTAATAAGGACGCCAAGCTGGTAATAGATAATACTACTGTACACTTTCAGTAGGCCTCATACTAATATCTTTATTTGTAACACTCAATTCTAAATCAACTATAAACCAAAACTAGGAGGAAATTTCCCTTTTCTCATTTTTTTAAATCACTAAAAAATAAAATTGATATTACTGGTAATTTGAACCATCTTCTTGCCAATTGTATCATAACGGCTGGCTGCTTATACAAGTACAGGAGGCAAGCCGTCCTGTGTAGTACCTTGTACTGCGAGATGATTTGAGTCACTTGATATAATATTCTGTACCTGATTAAACTTGATGCTACCTGAACTGCTGAATTTTTTATTTTGGAAGTGAGTCTAGGCAATTTTTTTGCTAGTCTGCCTTTTCTTTTTGAGAATATAGTGGTTGGGCAAATGGGTTTTCATGCTCAGGTTCTGGACATGATAAAAGATTCCTGAGGCATCTGCTTGAAGATATGTTTGTATCCATATTTGATATTTTAGATACCCTTCAGTATGAAAGTATATTTAGTTAAGACTTGTCACCTTGCATTTGGATATTGCTGGAAAACAAAATGATCACCAACATTTTGTTATAAGGGGAAAAACCCATCTATGCCCTACCAACTTTCTACACGTGCAGCCTGAAAATTCCCTCCAGGTTACCAAGTTGATAGATGTCTATGGGAAGCATTGCCATAGGAGGAAGGGAGACAAACAGAAAACCCAAAGATCAGGGAGGGTTGGGGATAATTGACATAGAAAGACAAAACAATGCTCTTTTGATGAAGTACCTAGACAAGTTGTACAACAAAGCAGAAATCCGTTGGGTTACATTAACTTGGACCAGATTTTATTCCGATACTCAAATCCCTCCACAGGTTAGAAGCCCCATTGGTTATTTCTGGTTGAAGGACATCCTTAAGCTTTTCGACAAGTTCCAAAGCTTCATAGTATGTAATCTAAGAAGGGGCAATACAACTCTTTTTTTGGAATATTAATGATACCACAGCTCTTTTCCTTCACTAGAAAACCAAAATGTTCCATCAGATATTTCCTTGATCAGGATGTTGACAGAATTTTCAGACAGCCCATATCTTCACAGGCTGGCTGCGACTCAACAGGAAGTGATTCAAGAGCTCTTGCAAGGAAGAGTTTAGGATGAGAATGTTAATGATAAATAAATGAAGCTATTCTTGGGGTAACTCAGGGTTCAGAAGTAAGAGAGCTTATAGCATTCTAATTGGTAGAATATAGAAGCCTCTCTTATCTCTTGGCTTTGGGCCTCATGCCCTCATGCAATTTAGGCAAAGCATAATTTTTTTGGCTCCTTCTCAGAGAAAGATTAAATACAAGGAATTAGTTGAGCAGAAAAAAATATGAATTTAGATTACTACAATTGTGTACTATAGTTTAGAACGGAGTGAGTACCTTATTGATTAAGCAGATCACTGAATATGACCATACAAATCTTGACTAGTCGCATGAAGCAATCCTTACGTGGGTCAGAGGTGGATTAGTAATACTATGGGAGGCTATTTTCATTAAACACTAATTTTATTGTTGAGCAACACATAATTTTTGTTAAACCAAGTCCAAACGCTTTTATAGCCTCTAAATTATGCCTCACAATATCAAGTTAGTTCATAACTTTTTATGCGTAATTCTAAATAGGTTATACAATGGCATGCTATAGTATTAGGTAAAAATCATGAACAAAACTCAGAGGGAGCCAAATACCAAGAAGATGCAAGGCTGTAGCTATTTCCTCTGACTTGTATTAGCTCTAAAGTAGAGGAATATATCAGGCTTAAGGGAGGCCATAGCTTATTAGGAGAAAACGATTTAGTGTGGATTTATATTTAGGGTAAATCCTATATAAGAAAAAAGGAATTAATTTTTGGTGGACTTTTGGAGAGGCTCTAAACCTATTTGATACTAAAAATAATCTTTTCAAACTGGTCCCTATACAATAGGGGTGCGGCGTTGCCGTGCTTTCACTTTCTAGTTTGTAATGGTGCGCTGGGTGCTTTATATTTGACCCCTTTTTAAATTAATCAGACAAATGAGTGTGGTGGAGACCCTCTGCTGATGTCTCAAACACCTGATTGTATCATGTCATTCTATTTTTTTATGAACTAACCATAGATCAGTTGGTTATGTTCCTTATACTGAGTTTAAATCCTCGACTTGGCACTGGTGCTCGTATTTTCTTTAATTTATTTTAGGACTTACCCATCGACAGCAAGACGCATGGTGACTTCGTGAATCTTGATATATGTTAGCTTAATCCTTCATACATGCTCATAGAGACAGAGTTTGAGTACATATATTCAAAGTGGTGAGTGTGCGTATGTGTTAAACGTCTATTTGTACTGTGTAATGTAAAAAGTTTATCTAACTTATTGCATATCCTACCTCCAGTACAAAAACTAACATATATAAGACATTGGAAAAATACCCACACGGTGCTACAGGAATCATAAATGAAATTATACTACTTAGATTTACTTATATAAACGGATCTTTATCATAATACATGTTATTAAATGATTTAGCAATATAATGTATATATCTAAATTTATGGTAGTAAATGATATAGTTTGCTAATACTACAACTATATTTTTAAATAATAATATAATAGTAACTACAGTAAATTTTGTTAAGACCTGACACAATCTTTCTTAGAAATAAAAACTCCAAAATATTATGGACACCTTTTTTACCACTCCAGCCCGGCTTCAGCTTTGGCCCACACTCTCGGTCTTAGCCCCTCCCACAGTCACACACTCCCTCCCAAGTCCCACCCGAGCAGCAGCACGGTCTTGCCTCTCCACCTGCAAGATTGCCGGCACGGCGAGCCGGCGACCTCTGGTACACTAGCTACCCCATTCAGTCTCCCCTTCCCTCCTCCGCTAATGCATTCTGGATGCTTCCCAACTCCCACCGTCAACTCTGTTCTTGCGCTCAAATCTTCCTCGCCGTGTCGCCGCGCGCAGTGCACGCGAGGTGTTCGACGTATTGCTTATAGAAGCACTGCGCCGTGCTTCTTCTGGTTTCGTGGGCACTGATGCGTTCCACAGTGATGTAGCACTGACGCCAGCTGTTCCGTTACACTTTTGCAGGGTTGGCTGGCTCGGATGGCGGACGCGACGCATAGCGCGGCTCGTGCCAGGGCCGGGCCACCGCTGTCATGGTCGGACCTCCCGCAGGACCTGGCTGGCCTGGTGCTCGATCGCCTCCCGGCCTTCGCCGACCGCGCCCGTTTCGCCGCCGTATGCCCGCAGTGGCGCGCCGCAGCACGGCGGCAGCTCCCACGGCTACCCCCGCCGTTGCCGCTCCTGGCGTTCCCGGACGGCACCTTCTACAGCCTCCCCTATGGCAAGCGGTGCCGCTTCCCAGGCTTTGGCTGCGCTGGCTACAGGGGCGCCGCCTGTGGCAGCTGGCTCGTGTTCCCGCGGGACGACGCCTGTTTCTTGGTCAACCCATTCTCCAGGGCCACCGTGAAGCTCCCTGCTCTGGGTCACATCAGGCTCCGTCCCCCGAACGCTGCTGTCAAACATGTTCCAATTGAGAAGCAAAGTGTGCGCACTTTCCCCGTATGGCTGGATCTCAAGTTCTCAGAGAAGAAGGCAATAAATAAGGTACTAGTGTGCTCTCCAAACCTGATAGCTGCGTTCTTTGGCAGCACAAAACCGAAGGGTGCCGGTCATGTCAGTCAGATTCTAGTGTGCCAGCCAGGAGCTTCCTCATGGTCCGTACGTGCGCATGACCAGTGCAGGGAGTTTGAAGACATGGCCTTCTATCAGGGAAAGTTGTACGCCATTGATCGCAATGAGAACCTCCTAATCGTCAACATCAGCCAAGACCCAAACACTGGCGATCTGCAGGTTGCTCGAATTGGACGGGTTATCAAGGGTGATCCTGTTGTCTTGCTTGAAGCTTGGTGCCAAGAGTTCACAACGGGCAGAAAGAAGCTCTACCTAGTTGAATCATGTGGCGAATTGCTGATGGTGCAGAGGAGGGTTTGCTGCAGAGTTTCATGCAAATTTGAGGTATTCAAGGCTGACATCCAGCACTCACGGTGGGTGAATGTGACAACCCTGGGGGATGACCAGGTGCTGTTCCTTGCACGACAGTGCTCCAGGGCTGTGTCTGCGTCTCAGTACGGGGTGCCAGGTGACCAAATCTTCTTCCTGGACGATGAAGTGGAGAACGCCGCAGAATACAGCTTCGACGAGGAGAACACTTCTGTTGGTCTCTACGACATGAGAACCGGTGAGGTCTCCTCTCCTCTGCCGATGGTCTGGAAGCACGGGGTGCTTCTTGTGACATGGCTGTTCCCTTGAGAGTTGAGACTGAAGTGATACTATGCAATCTGGTAGTGGGTCACTAGTTTTCAGATCATGGTATGATGGTTACTCGTACGCAATATGTTAACTGCATCTGTATCTTTCTGGACTTGGTGTGTTTGCTACCTCTCCTATTTGGGCAAACTGTGAAATGATCATGCTCTCTTCTTGTGACATGACTGTTCCCTTGAGAGTTGAGACCGAAGGGAAGGCGATACTATGCAATCTGGAAGTGGGTCACTAGTTTTCAGATCATGGTATGGTGGTTACTCCTAATCAAGATGTTAAGTACTGCATCAGTATCTTTCTGGACTTGTGTGTTTGTTACCTCTCCTTTTTGGGCAAACTGTGAAATGCTCATGCTGGTACATGTAGATGCTTAATCATCTGACAATAGTTCAGTCCATGCATGGTATTTGTAAGGATCTTGGAGTTGATTCTTCCAATGCTTGTGTTGTGAACGTAATTCTGATGAATATCGTGCTTCCAGTTGGGCTTTATTTTGCTTTCTGATGTATGTGTGCATCAGTTCAATGTGATGTGATGGCTGATTGCGAGTCTTAAGGCGCACACGTTCATTTTTTAGGACTTAGGTGCTGCAGAGTCTGGAGCTTATTTAGCTCTGGAGGTTAACTCTGCTCTGTTTTTAGCTCTATTTTAGGCATCCTCTCGGGACTTTATTTAGCTCTGGAGCTTAACTCTGCTTCTTCGAGAAAACAACAGAGAGAGGAGGACGCCTCTGGAACTTTTTGATTATTTTGGGCGGGGGTCTTTTTGTGTCTTGAGGGTTTGAAATGCTCCTTCGTGGAGGCTGAACAATAGCCATCTCTGGAAATACAGTTCTAGGGACGGTTCTTGTTCCTAGCCGTGTCATCACAATTCACAGTGGGTCGGATGGGTCAGCGTCTTTAGAATTTTTTTCAGCAGTACTGATACATACCTTTTGCGCCTCATAGTTTAATACTGTTTGTATCTGGGCACCACGATGTTAGACCTTTGCGCCATCACACACCGGATTGTATCCCATCAGAGGCTCATTCAGAGGTCTGAAGTGTCAGTAGGAACTCCACCGAGCACACTGACTCAAGAACTCAACTTGAAGAACCGGAACACACAAAGAGGATTTTTGTGCCACAAGAACGGCAGCTTTTCTGTTTTATTGCATTACCTTTTGTAGATACAAAGAACACACGACAAACAACGACACGGGGGCTCGTAAGCCGAGCTTACCCCGCGATCCGCGGTGGGAATGCCATCCATGAGAGAAGCTCGGACCTGGATCATACCTACTTGCGCATGGCACACAGACAAGCCTGGGCTCATGCACGCTCACACACACACAAACACACGAAATCAAAGTGCTTGCAACAAACTGTGGACCTGATACAATGCAACAGACTTGGACCTAATCCAAGACAAGGATCTGATCAACCTGAACGACTCACAAGTCACAACCATGTGAACAAGACACACATGAGGAGTGAGCTACGACGACACACGGGTTGCCGAGAAACATGACATGACCAAGCTCACACCCACTAAAGCATGCTTATTATAAGAGACCGCACACAAAATATTATTCATCATTTCACTGGGACAGGCTTTAGGAAGACGGACTTTATGAGTCCCTCAAGGTCACCAGTGAAGGTGTATGCATCGATTCCTCCATAGTATACGGCCACACATAATCTTGCTTGGTTGATCACGGCCAAAGTCACAGCTGGCAGCAATGCTCGGTCTATCTCCATGAACGCCTTGTTGATCCTCCTCCATGCATGCTCCACCATTGCAGTGAGCGCTGCCACAGCCTCCTCTCCAGTGGCGCCATGCTCCTTCATGTAGCACTCTAGGGAGCTAGCCACATCATTCTTGTTTTTCCTCCCTTTCTGAAAATAAATGTTATATGCTATCATACAAATGCAATGCACAAGAATCCATGTCCACCGAATTGGGGGTCCTGTTTCTCCAATAATGCAAGAAAAATTTTGAAATGCGCATTCATTGCACGCGAGTATATGTGTAGTACCTTGAAAGCAGAAATGTCATTGACCAAGCGACCTATCTCTCCACAAGCATGTACCATGTCAGGCACGCTTGTTGCCCAATCGAATGCCTCCTTGGTTGCCTCATTGCCCGCGGCCATTAGCGCTGCAACGGTCAGTAATGGAGCAGTCGACGACATGAAGGAAAGCTCAACCTGATCTTTGAAGTTCGGTATGTACTTCTCATTGCACCATTTCGCCTCCTCAAGGTAATATTTCGACTGCAACATGAACTGCACAAACCAAAATCACATGGCTTTTATTCCCACCGCTTCAATACCAATTATCCAAGATTATGGAGTAAATATAGGGCCTGTTTGATTTCCCATGACTAAAACTAAAAAACTAGTGTGTGACTAAACTTTAGTCACTACTTAAGTAAATATAGGGCCTGTTTGGTTTCACATGACTAAATATAGTCACTTCTCAACTAAAGTGACTAAACTTTAGTCATTTTAGTCACTTCCAAACAAACTGATTAAAAAAATGTGATTAAAACACTTTAGTTCCATTAGTCATTTAAGAGATACTAAAAGATGACTAAATTTAGTCACTTTAGTTTTAGTCATGGGAAACCAGGCAATAGCTTTATTATACTACTGTTGGTTGAACGTGGCGCCAAGTTCCGGTGACCAGTGAACTGGCAGTGATTCTACACATATCACTACCTTTTCATGTCTCCAATTGGTACCAATTTGCTTATCAATTTATGATAATTGCTGGTCCAATATCTAGTCTCTAATTCCTGCAGTTTGGTCGTTTGAACTTCGATTTTCCGGAACTCGAGTTGGGTATCTCATTTTTTGTCCTTAATTAGGTTTGAAAAGCGTTTCTTGCTCGTTTGTATTACCGTGCTCTGTTCATATGGAACATTCACCCATTAGTTGGGTCGTAGGTATCATGATGTTTTGGTTTGCGTGTTTGGCGATTATATTGGGACAACGACGACTGCATATTGTCAGAGAAATTTAAGGCTCTCGTTCATTGCCTCTGGTCGCCGTTTTAAATATAGTGATGTGACTATAAGCACTACTACCTCTAGTTTCTTCACACATCATTAATAAATGCACTAATTTATATACATGACTTGGTAGTATACAAAATTAGTGATTTGCACTATACATAATATCTCATTGCTTTCTTGAAAAAGAAACCATGATTTGAAGAGAACTCCTTAATTAGTTCCGGTAAAATACTTAGATGCATTGTAATATAGGACGGGAGAGTACAAAGAGTGTTCTAAAAAAAAAGGGAGAGTACAAAGAGAGTTAAAAACTACAAGGGAAAAGGGGTTTATACTTCCGACAAGTAATTTGTACATACTACTAGTCAATCAATCTTGTCTCTCAACCCTGAAATACGGTGTATATATCCTAAGATTTTTTTAGGGTGGACTATGAGTAAAAGAAATGATGCATGCTTCTTAACATGTGTTTAAACCCGGCGGAAGACAATAATGGTAGTTACGCGTGTAATTGGTGCTTTTAGGGAAGTTAGTTCGCCTAGATTAATTATAATTTTTGGAGGACATTTTTGAATGCTTCGAGGTTTTAGAATAACATGTTCGTCGTTATATACAACGAACACTTCTCATTAGCAACAACATCGGTCCATCGCTATAACCTTTAGCAACAGACTGTCCATCGTTGTCCACCGTTTTCAGCAATGGACTATCCATCACTGTTTAAAGGTTATGGTGTAGTGAAAGTAGTAAATTTACCAGTGTACCAGCAAAAAGTAAAATATATGGCAATCAATATAACTCCCGCACCTCCTAATACCATGTGGTTCACATTCTGGTTGAGGAGGTGCACCAAAAATAAGTATTTGTTTTTTTAGCAATTCCCATAAAAATATATACATCTAAAATATACCCCTTGTATTGCTATGGGACTCATGAGTGAGTTGTTGTGGATGGCATGGTACGCTAATGTGGCCAAACAAATGTGTACAAGGGGATCATTTGGATTGCTGATATGGACAACTCATATGAAGCCATAATTATATGTGCTAGGTAGTTGACAGGGAATGTGGATGACTAACAGGTAGAGAGATAAGATTCAAGTATAGTTCATAATTATAAGTGTTAACACCAGAATTTGGTCAGGAATATGACAGGTGGACCCGCAGGGAGCAGAGAGAGCAATTCGGCAAATGCATATGCGGTCGGCTAATTTCCATGTATTCGGCAAATGATCAAGCGGTCGGCTGTGACGGTTTCGTTCGAAGGCGAAAGAAGGAGAGAGGGAGCTGACCAGAAAGGGAAGGGGTCGTAATAGTCAAGGACTCCGATTATGGTTAGAGTTGGCATATTTGTATCTTTCCAATTTTGTTTAGATAGTTCGTAAACACTTAGGACTCATGTTTTGTCCAGGGTATAAATATAAGCTCTCGACCATTGTAATAAGGGTTCACAACCAATTCAATACAACCGGCTACGTGCCACCCTTCGAGTCCTTTAGTCGTGTCGTCGAGTTCTTCTAGAGGGCCAATCGATCCGTCGACCTCCGTAAGTCCCGGCAACCTTGCTATCATGTCTAGTATCGTGCGGCGGATTTAGATTATGATGCAAGTAGTCTCATCCGTTTTGCTTAGTATCGTGCGGCGGATTTAAGCTTAATGATGGGAAGTTTTTGCTTGTGCCTTGTATCGTGCGGCGGATTAAGACATGAGTAAAGATAGTTATCGGCTCTTTTAGATTTGGCATGATCTAATAGATTCATTAAGTTATCACGTGTTGCTTGCTTTATTTAATGTTTAATTGTTCGCAACACTCTTTTGCCCAATCTAGATTGATACTCTTTCGGCTTGTTGATCGTTCCTTTCATGCTTATTCAATATCGAGTAGATCAAGCTCATATAGCCGAATTAGATCGATCTAGGTTGTTACGTGTTGCGGGTTCATTCACGTTAGATGTAGATAAGCCTTGACAGGACCGGGTATCGTGCGACAGATACAAGTCTTTGGGTTACTCTAGAGCTAGTCATCCGGTGGACTAGAGATCAGTTTAATCTGATAGGTTTCTTTTACATATTACTTGTTTGTTCCTTCTTCATGGACCCCGATTCGGCAATCTTGCCGATACGGTTATACTCACACATGTAGCGAGTACTTATAGATCTCGTTAGGTAATTACGTGCTTTTAGCTCTTTATTGTTAGATTGTATCATGCGGTGGATTGATCTAGTAGTAAGGAGTGGCGTAAATTCATAGTGAGTGGTATCATGCGGTGGATTAGCTTGCTTGGGTTTATGCTTGACGGGTTTATGAAGGCTGGACGTGCGGCAGACTAGTTGGAATAGCCTATGCATGTGTTATTTAATAGATTTACATTTATAAGTTACTTATCTTTAGTTATTAGTGCTTGATGATGCTTTAAATCTGAGATATAGTTTGATATGCTTTGATAATTTAATCTTGTTCAAACATGTCTTCATTTACCGTATTCGGCAAGTTCATTTTGTTTACATCGCTTATGTTACTTTAGCCGAATGAACTGCAATTGTTGGCGATAGCTTCTATAGCTATGTGTCGTCGTAAGTGGCTTCCGGGGCCGTAAAGATGGAACTGTCTGGTCTCACCCAGCATGTTCCAGTTTTGATCTTACCGTTTTATCCCTTGTCGATTTTCAGGTCAAATCGACTGGCACGCCACCGGATTCAGACACCCGGGCACCCGATTGAAGCTAGGCTTTCCGGCTTGCTGTGTGTGAGACGCAGGGCGGTCACATTTTGCGTCAACACACTTTTTGGCACGCCGGTGGGACAACTTCTCAGTTTAGGATGGGATCGGAGATTGACAATAATCACGTTCTGAACGTGACCATGGACGAACTGCAGCCAGAGCAACGCCAGATGGTGGAGCAGGCAATGGAACAAGATATCGGCGAAGTGTTTGATGTCTTTCTCCAAAAACAAGAGTGGCGAGTGATGGTCAAGCAATCATTGCCACGAGTTCTTCTCGTTTAGGTCGGTCGATAGTACCGACGAAGAGGAGATGCGAGGGTAGTTCAAGTCATCTACAAAGTCAGTGGGAGATACTATGTTGAATCATAACACAGCTTTTTTGGGGACCTTCCGCAAAATCATGGTTGATACTTTTGGTCCAGCAGTTGACAAGCGCTTTGAAGAAAAATTTGGAGAGCTTGGTGGACCAAGTGTTCTTTAACACTCAGCAATCTTCAGGGAAGTCACTTGGAGGAGGAGAAATGATCGGCACTAGCAAGGACGGGGCTGCTTATGATGAAAAGGAAAAGCCTCCCGTGACCGAGCAGCAAACTCATGGTCAAGTAACTTTTGGTGCAACAACGAGATATACCCGCATCTGCTACAAGATCTCCCCGGTGGCAAATAGATTGCGTAAGAGTATCTATGGAGATGGGTACAATGAATTTACCGATTACATGAAGTGCTCGAGTGCTTTGCCGAATCCGGGATACGGAGTACATCGGGAGTACCTTCTAGGAGACAGGGGAGCGCAAGATGCAAATGATGTCCTCCTAAGCGGGAATGGCTGATATGATGCGTAATCAATTCGGCCTGAAACCAAAGCATCGACATATGCATACAAATCTCCTTTCCCGTAGTGGTACAATAGGGTAGCTCTTCCACCAAGAGTTAAGCCACCGACGGATTTGACCAAGTTCTCTCGGTCGATGACACCAAGTACCATTGAGCATATCACAGATATCCGATGCAACTTGGAGAAGCCAGGCGATGAAGCTTGGAGGATTAGATATTTTCCTATGTCTCACAGGGCCGGCTTTCACATGGTTTGCATCGCAGACCGGCTAATTCCATTGGTACATGGGCGAATTGGAGCAAAAGTTCCATGCATACTTTTATACAGAACCAATGAGAAGAAGATGGTTGATCTTTGGGCTATGAGGATGAAGACTACTTGAAACACCAATGGAGTATCTTCGTAGATTCGAGAAGCGAAGAACATGTGCTATTCTCGACTATTCCCGATGATCAACTCGCACAATTGGTCATTGCGGGCATGCTTTGCCACATATCGAGAGACAAGCTATTTGGCATGGAGTTTGAAGACCTTGGACAACTTGCACAAAAGTTGACAAGCAATGAGCAATCAAGCCCAAGGGTTCAAGAGATGCTCGTTTTCGGAAGAACAAGGCAACTATTGACATGTATCGTGGATTTCTAGAAGAAGCATCGAATATGAAGATGAAGATGAAGTAGTCACGCAGAGTTGAACTGGACAAAAGAGCCTACTTTGGTCATCATCGATGGGTGAAGCAAAGCAAAAAGGATCTTATGATTTTGATGTCGAAAGCGATAAGCTCTTTTTGTATCGATTCAAGAGGGACGCATCAAGCTGCCTAAGGACATCCTATGCTGCGCCCTGAAGGGGTAAAGGATAAGAAGTACTGTGGGTTTCATGATACAGGTTCTCATCATATCAATGATTGCCGAGTGTTCAGAGTAAAGATTCAGAAAGCTATTCAAGATGGACACTTGAGATTTGATGGCAAGATGAAAGTAGACAAAAACCCGTTCCCTTAGAACATGGTCTCTTTCTCTATAAGCATGGTTGATGCCAGTGAATCCAAAGAAAAGGGAAAGATGAAGGTTCCGACTTCTGAAAGAGCCAAGGAGAGTGGTGCTGTTGACCCTGATCGGCAAGTTACTAAGGAAGAAGTGCAACAAGTACGGTTCAGAAATAGCCGAACAGAGAAGGGTCAAACTTCAGATGCAGCTAAGGGAAATTGCCGAATACACGCTGAGCCAAAGCGCAGAGTTACAGCACAACACTTGTTAAATAAGTGGCAAAGGGAAAAGAAGATGGAGTATGATGAGGAGCAGCAGTACATTGAAGAGGAACGCAGATTCATGGCAGAGCGTCGAAGATATGAGACAGAAGTACGCCGAAGAGAACAGGAAGAGCACATGAGGGAGCAAGAGCAGTCACATTGAACTGTTCCTTCTTCGACACTTGTTGGAATGAAGGCTTGAAGTTGCCTGCTAAAAACAATTGCCCCGAATGCGTGATCAATATTCGTAGTATAGGCAATCTCGAGTCAACCCGTCCCGTCCATGATAGACTTGGAATAAGGATTCCCGAGGGCGATCGGCGCATAAAAATGAATAATTTTGATGGACATCGAGGAAAAGATTTGCGAGATCAAGCTTGGGCTCATAGCAATGTTCATAATACGAGAGAAAGCTCATACAGGTGGCAAAGAGGACAATGGTGCCCTCCTGGTCTGCGGAAAAGCCAGAAGAGAAGAGTTCAGCGTTTGAGGAATCAAGAGCTGAAGCAGGAATTAGCCGAAAAGAAACCAAGTGTGGCGTCCTAAGAAAAAGGATGATGGACGGTCCGTCGACGATACTAACATGGTGTTCTTTATCCCATTGGAGTTTAGAGCTCCCGAAGATCAAGAAGTTTAGGATGAAGTATACTCGGACTTTGATGAAACCGAATGCCGAGACTCGATGGCTCAACTTGTGTTGACTCGGCAAGCAATCTTTGACAAGCCGCTTAAAAACCGTCATCTGAAACCATTATACCTGAAGGGATATGTCAATGGCAAACCTTTAACCAAGATGCTTGTTGATGGAGGGGTTGCTATCAATATTATGCCCTATGCTACTTTCGAAAGCTTGGTATGACAAGTGAGGATTTGTTGCGGTCGACATGATCCTTAGAGATTTTGCTTGGCAATGCTTCGATACTCGTGGGGCGTACATGTGGAACTGATGATTGGATCCAAGACTTTGATCACTACCTTCTTTGTCATTGATGGCAAGGGGGCATATAGCATGCTTCTGGGGAGGGATTGGATCCATGCTAATTGCTGTGTACCCTCAACTATGCATCAAATTCTTATTCAGTGGATAGGAGATGATGTAGAGGTTGTTCAAGCTGATGATTCAGTGAGTGTTGCCACTTCCGAGCCTGCTTATTGGGAATATGATGGACAAGACTGCCTTTCGGGTAAAAAATGGAAAGAAGGTCCTGTCAATGTGTTCGACAGAGATCAACAGCCGATCCAAGCAGTCGGCTCGACAAAGAACTTTTAATGGGCAATCCAATCGATGGCAACAAAGGCAAACTGGGTCGTGGTTTCATGTCGGCCGACAAGTTAGAAGAGATCGATGTTGGTGATAGTACAAAGTCAAGGCCGATGTATATCGGTGCAAATTTAGACCCGAATATAAGTTGAAATTAGTAGAGTTCTTTGGAAGAGTTTAAAGATTGTTTTGCTTGGGATTACACGAGATGCCTGGTTTGGATCGATCAATTGTTGAGCATAAGTTGCCTATAAAACCTGGGTTTCGTCCCTTCAAACAACCTCCACGGAAAATTTATGAAGAGGAGGTATTGGCCGATGTAAAGAAAGAAGTTGAAAGACTGATTGAAGCAAACTTTATTCGGCCATGCAGGTATGCAGAGTGGATTTCAAACATAGTACCTGTATACAAAAAGAATGGAAAGATGAGAGTATGCATAGATTTCAGAGATCTCAACAAAGCTACTCCCATGGATGGTTACCCAATGCCAGTTGCCGATTTACTAGTGGATGCAGCAGCGGGGTATGAAGTTATCAGTTTTATGGATGGCAATGCTGGCTATAATCAGATTTTTATGGCAGTCGAAGATATTGCAAAGACTGCATTCAGATGTCCTGGCCACATTGGGTTATTTGAGTGGATAGTAATGACATTTGGGTTGAAGAATGCTGGTGCAACTTATCAGAGAGCCATGAATTATATCTTTCATGAGTTGATCGGCAAAATTGTGGAAATTTACATCGATGATGTGGTGGTCAAATCCAAAACCATGAAGAACATTTAGCCGATTTAAGGAAGACTTTGGAGTGCACAAGGAAACATGGTTTAAAGATGAACCCAAATAAGTGTGCTTTTGGAGTCTCGGGGTGAGTTCTTGGGGTTCTTGATCCACAAAGGAGGGATAGAAGTTGGGAAAAAGAGCATGGAAGCAATAGACAAAATTGTGCCCCCAACTAATCTTACGAGTTGCAATCGTTGCTTTGGGCAAGATCAATTTCGTGAGAAGATTCATATCCAATTTATCGAAAGAGTATTGCCTTTCTCTTCATTGTTGAAGCTCAAGAAGGATCGAAATTTGTGCGGGTGACATACAAAAAAGGCTTTTGATGAAATCAAGCAATATATGAAGGCACCACCAGTGTTGGTACCTCCACAACTTGAGAGGCCTTTCAAACTGTATGTGGCGGCCGATAGCCTAACAATAGGATCGGCCCTTATGCAAGAGTTTGATGGAAAAGAGAGGGTAATAGCTTACCTTAGCCGAAAACTGCTAGATCCTGAAACAAGGTATTCGGCTATAGAAAAACTCTGTTTGTGTGTTTATTACTCATGCACCAAATTTCGGCACTATTTGTTAAATGCCGAATGTGTGGTGATATCTAGTTTTGATGTAATTAAACATATGTTGTCAATGCCGATTTTAAATGGAAGAATCGGCAAATGGGTATTAGCACTATCAGAGTTTAATTTAAAGTATGAGTCGGCAAAAGCGGTGAAAGGACAGGTAATTGCCGATTTTATTACTCAACATCGTGATTTATCTCGTTGATATGGTTAACATTGCCCCATGGGCATTATTTTTTGATGGATCATCATGTGACAAAGGTGGTGGTGCTGGTATTCTTTTGGTATCCCCACGTAGAAAGACATTTGAGTTTGCTTTTTCAATTGAATATCCTGTCACTAACAATCAAGCAGAGTATGAGGCTTTGCTTAGAGGGCTTCGGCTGTTAATAGAAGTGAAAGCTGTTGCTATCGAAATATTTGGTGATTCTGAATTGGTGATCAATCAGTTGACAGGACAATATGAATGCAAAAATGCTTTACCTTGCAAGGGTACCATGAACAGTGTAGGGAACTTCGAAAAGCTTTTCGCAGTTACTTTGCATCATATACCCGAGAGCACAATGGAGAAGCAAATAAATTAGCTCAAGCACCTCTGGACATCGGGAAAATCATGAGATTTTTGCAATAGAACAAAGTGCCTTCAATTGTCGGTTATCTGAAAGATCCATCTCAGAAGGTTTCCCGAAAGCTCAGGTATAAAGCTCTCAAGTTTGTGCTTCTTGATAGCCAATTATATTACAAGTCTATAGATGGAGTATTGCTCAAATGCTTGAGTCAAGAGGAGGCTAAGAAGGTTATGTTTGAAGTACATGAAGGAGTTTGTGGTGCGCATCACGGCTTACCGAATGAAGTGGATAATCGAAGGACGGGGGTACTTCGGCCGACTATGTTGGAGGATTGCTTTGAATATTACAAAGGGTGTCGAGAATGTCGATATTTGGTAATGTTCAAAGAGTACCCAGATCTGCTCCGAATCCAATAATCAAACCATGGCCGTTCGAGGAGGATGGGGTATAGATTTAATTGGACAGATCAATCCTCCATCTAGCAAAGGACACAAATTCGTGTTGCCGGCAACAGATTATTTCACCAAGTGGGTTGAAGCTATCCCTTTGAAAACAAATACATCGGAAAATATGGTCGGTTTTGTCAAGGAGCATATAATTCATAGGTTTGGGATCCCACGACCATTACAACCGATCGGGGGACTCGGTTCACTTCTTCGAGTTTTGTGACTTTGCCGAAAGCATGGGGATAAGGTTATATAATTCTTCTCCTTATTATGCACAAGCCAATGGCCAAGCGAGGCGTCAAATAAAATCATGATCAAGATTATCCGAAGAAGATCGATGAGAAGCCAAGGAGATGGCACTTGGTCCTTAATGAAGCATTGTGGGCTTACCGAATGGCTTGCCATGGATCCACACAAGCATCTCCATATGAGTTGGTTTATGGACATAATGCTTTGTAATGCCTTGGGAGTTGCAATCGATCAAGGAGAGTTGAGTTGCAAAAGGACCTGAGATAAAGATTATAAGGATTTGATGATGGATGAATTGGAAGATTTGCATTTGATTCGTCTTAAAGCTTTGGAGAACATCGAGAAGAATAAAATGCGTGTTGCCAAGTACTACAACAAGAAAGTTAAAGTTAAGCAATTTGCAAAAGGAGAATTGGTTTGGAAAACGATATTGCCAATTGGCACAAAGGACAAGACATTTGGCAAATGGTCACCAAATTGGGAAGGACCTTTTTGGGTTGTCACAGTGCGCTCGGTAATGCGTATATATTGAAAACGCTATTTGGAGAAGAACTTACTAGAGCCATCAATGGCGATACCTTAAGAAGTTTTATCCAAGTGTTGAAGTTGGATCTTAATTGTGACTATGACGTAAACGTGGTATAGCCGATTGAATAAAAATCGCCTTCAGAACAAGGGAAAGAAGTTGGAGAAAAAATAGCCGATATTATTATATCGCCTCTAGTACAAAAATAGCCGATATCGTGTGTATCGTCTTTAGAACAGAAATAGCCGATGCAGTTGTATCGCCTTTAGCCAAATTTTTTAGAATATAAGTGAACAGTTTTATCTCTCAGCTGGTAGGTTTATCGGGAGAAGATAAAGGGAACTGAAGAGCTATGCTACAAAATGTCAAGTCATGGAACAGTGCCAAGATCTAATCGGTTAAGATGACGTCATGCACTCGGGAAAATATCGTTCGGGAAGAATGTTGCAGTCGAGATCTAACTAAGGAATAAGGAAAAATTCGCAAGAACAAACACAATCGCTAAAACGCCATTTCAGCTAAGACAAGCGAAAGCAATGAGGAGACCAACATTCTTCATTAAAAAGTTTTATTTTTACAACCCGCGCCAGCCCTAATACAAGCTACTCCTCTTCCTCGGTGAAGAGCTTGTTGAGGACGGACTCCGGGTTGGTGGCGTTGGCCATGGTGTCGGCGTGGTCGTCGTACGCCGCCAGAAGACCCTCGATGCCATCAACCTCGTGGGGAAGACCACCCCGGAAGCCGACCGGCATGGGAGCATAGTCGTCCCCGGTCCAGGACGACATCCCCGCCAAGCCGAGGGAGGTGCCAAGGCGCACACCATGAAGGGCTGCCCGATCAATCTGATCAGGCACCGCCTCCAGACGATCCGCCACGGTTGGTCCCCTGGCGTTCACCTGATCGGACACCCTCGTCGCCGCCACCTTCAGGCGGTTGAGTTCATTGGAGAGATCTGCAAAACACAAGACAGACCCATGAATAAACAGATCGGGAAGAACGGGAATCGAAGCAATGATTGTAGAGCAGTATCGGTGATGGCCTCGCTCGGTGCCGGCGGCTTGTCCTCCCATTCCAGCTGGGCGATCCCGAACTTCTTGGTTTCTTCACCAAGAAGCTCCCGCGCCTCGTCCCTCTCGCGGCGGTAGGCGTCGGCGTCGTAGCGGGTGTACGCCGGGATCTCCTCGTCGTTCCTATCCCATATAGGGCGGTACGAGCCGCCGGAGGAGGACCCAATGGCCGAGCGAGGCCGGCGCCGGAGCAGAGCGGAGCGAGCAGGAGCCGGGCCGGAGCAGGGCCGGAGCGGAGCTGAGAGCACCGGCCGCCGCGGTTGGCGCCAGGAAGCGCCATTGGCCGGTGCTGATCCTCGCCGTCCTACAAGACGGCGGCCACCACGGCTACTTCCCTCCGCCGCATCCGACGCAGGAGCAGGAGCGGTAGCAGGAAGAGGAGTGTGAGTGCCGGCCCGGGTGACCTGCCTCCGGAAGTTGGCGGTGTAGTCGCCGGCGACCCCGGTACCCCTGAAACAAAAATCAAGGAAGTGAATAACCGCAAGGGGGCAAGGCCCAGATCGGGTGAAAGGAAACAAGATCTGTGGCAACTCGACTCGAAGAGATGAAGATTTCTTACCGCCGGCGCCGGGCATTGCTTCCTTCCGCCTCGTTCTCGGCCAGGCGCTTGCCGCGATCGCCGCCGCTCGCCATTGGTGGTGATGGGGTTTTTGGGGCTTGAAGGCGGAGAGGAAGTGGAAGAGATTGGAGATGGCAACTGATTGGCGTGGTGACGATGGGAGCCGAGTGGCTCTATTTATGAATGTTGGGAGCCGTGGCGGAACCTGCGGGAAAACCAATCGACGTTAGGGTTTTCACACTTCGTGGCCGGTATTGAGTTGGGCCAAGCCCATTACTGTGGTCAATTCAGTTACCAGCACGCGGTCGGCTAAAAAGCTGAAATGGGAATCATTCGGCTAAAAGTATGTACTTGAGCCTACAGCGGTTATGTTCGGCTGATTTGCACAAGTGTGAGTATAGTCATACTCAGGGACAGCCGAATGATAACAGAAGCAGAGAAGAAAGAGAAAAACAAAATATTAAATCAAAAGGAATAAAATGTTGAAGAAGTATGGTACATTCAGAGCATAATATTTACATATGTCATCATACAAGCCGAGGTTTATACACTCAAATAAGAGTTAATGACATTCGGGCGTCGATCTTGATTTTGTTGACCTCGTCAAGGGCTCTCTTGTCTTCGACTTCAGAATTTTGGATCTGCAGGCTACCGCTCTTGATTTGCTTGGTCTCTCGACAAGAAAGCTTATTTTGGACTTAGCCGAATCAAGAGGTGGCAGAGTAGCAAGTTTGGCCTCATGAGATTGAATGTTGGCATCCAATTGAGCCAACCGAGCCGCGCCCGATCCTCTCATCTCTCATGCTCGCAATTCGGCTCCAAAGTATTCCAAGACTGCGTTTGGCGACTTGAATTCGAGTAGAGCTCCTTAACTTGCTGTTCTCTCGGTTGCCTTGTCGGTTTCCAAAACAGCCTTGTCGATGTATTTTTGTATGCTCTCTTGACGACGAAAAGTGGTCATCAAGATGGGACAAGGCGTTTATGGCATCCTTAAGATCGAAGGGAACTCTTGGCCAATTGGCTCGCTATTTCCCTTATCTTGTCAGATTCTCGAGTCAAGTCAACAATGTCCTTCTCTAAGAATGAGATTATGTCCTTCAATTTAGCCTGACTATCTGATGATAATTGCCGATTAGAGGAGACTTCATCATCATCGGCAAATTCTTCAGCAATGAGGGAAAAACTGGCCTGTTGAAGAGCAGTGTCCTGATAACAGAAGAAAATTTATTAGCCGAATGACTTAGTTCAAATAGGGAATGACTGAGAAAGATCAAGATAATACCTCTTCGGCAAAAACCTGATCAATAGCCTCCTGAGTAGCATCAAGACTTTGAGTGGCTGATACAGTTGCTGCTTCATGGATAGCAGTTTCATGACTTGTTGATATATCTTGAATTGCCGAAGGGGTTGAATCCGGTACGTCTTGAAGAAGAATTTTTTCTCGTTGCTTCTCCCGGGCCGATGAAGAGGAATGTCTCGTTTTTTCTGTTTCTATTTGTTCATCAACCTGATGAGAAGGAATTTCTTCTGTTGCTTCTCCCTGTTCACCTGCCTGGTCATCTGTCTGGTGAGGAGAAGTTTCTTCTGCTGTTCCTCCTTGATTATCTGGGTCAGACATAAGTAAGATTGGTGTGTAGACAAAAGGATGAGAATAACAAGTGTGGATGCATACCAAGATTGCTAATAGGCTCATTGGCGTTTACTTGGCCAGTAGAGGCTCCAGGAGAGTTTTCCAAGATCACTACCCTGCCAGGACTTTGAGGGTTGGCCTGTACCTGTTGAAAGAGGGTGATGAATACGAACATATTTGCACATGGTGAATAAGGGATCAGAAGCATTCATACCTAAGGGGATGGCTTAACCTTCTTTGATCTTGTTTTCTTGGGGATGGCAGTGTCCTTGATGGGGGAGGAAGGAGTTTTTCTTTTAAGGTCCTTCAGGAACGCTGTGTCATCAGCAGGTGTTTTGTTAAAAACTGCCAAACTTGGAGCATCATGCCCTAGAGCAGCATTAGGGCCAGGTTGCCAGTATTGAACCTCTGGAGGGCTTGGAGGGGCATTGTCCTGTTCAAAAAGATGTTTAGATACAAGAACAGAGACATAGAATGAAAAGTAGCTATAAGAGTATACCTCATCATCAGAAGTGAATGAGGGCATTAGAACTTGGCATAGAGGATGGACTTGTGCTTTAAAAATGTGAGAGTGCCATTCTTGCCACCAAAGAAAGAAGGAGGGATGAGCGGCTTCAATTATCACCAGAGGATTAGGTTCATATACCGGAAGCTTGCATCCAAGATTAAAGACTTTGTTGGCCTCAGTAATGTTTAGCAATGACTCCCTGGGTCTGATGATGCTTGAAAAGTATGGCCTTGGGGGCAATTGACCAAGTCCAAGCTGCCTGGCAACCATGTTTGGGTTGTAAAATTCATAAGTTGAACTTATCAGCCGGCCATGATGAAATTCTGCTGGTAGAGCACAGGGCCTGATGAAAGAATTAAAAATATCCCTGGAATCATCATCTATGCAGCCCAGCTCATAGCTAAATCTACAGGGGAGAGTTAAATTTTCATTCTCTCTGTAGGGAAACCAGATTACGTGGTTGAATCCCTTGTAGAAGATCTTAAAAAGGTGGCCAAGGTCTAGATCAATGACAATGGAAGATGCAGCTTCCCCATATGTCTGACAGGATTTATATCTGGGATCCTCACCTTCAGCATAGTTGATTGAAGGAAAATTCAGGTTGTGGAGGTCAACCGAAACTATCTGATGCATATATAGTTGCAGCCACATTTGGACAAGCCACCACGGGCCATTGACACAGGAGATTTCACCCTGGTCACGCATTTGGACAGTAATCTGGTGCATCATGTGGTAAACTGCGCCCAAAAGATATTTGCCCAAAGGAATTAGCTTGCTGCGGCTAGTTCTTCACCATCACTATGTGATTCGAGTGGGCTCATTGGACTTGCCACGAAAGATGAACCTGCACACCACATGTTCATGAAAGCTCTATACTCTTTGTCGATACGGTGCGGTTGAAGCATAGGTCTGAATGTACTTGGCCCAACCTCCTCCTGGTTTGACCGACTTAATGCTTGGTACCTTTGAACTTGAAAGGATATGTTGGCTTGGTAATATTCAAACCGGTCATCATGAAAATGTCGACGAGTAATTGACATTGGGCCATGACCAAAGATAAATGCGTTGATAGCATCGGACCCGAGAAGTGAGAGGCGGCTATCGAAGAGAGTCATTTCTTGGCATTTCGGCTAAGGAAAGTTCCAAGCGTGTTGAATATCTTGTGATTCCCGAAATCACTATTTCTAGACCGCATCCTACGTACCAATCGCGCCATCCCGTGATTGAAGGGAGGGGCCATGTTTTGAAGGTATTCGGCCATCTTTGTTTGGGGGAGCAATCCTAGATTTGAAAGGGATCCTCAGAGTTTCTTTTTCGATAAATTCCCTCGGATTGGGGTCTCCCCGCGGACCAAGAAAGAATGATCCAAGACACGCAAGATTGGAGATCAAGATCTCATTCTTCATTTCCTTTAGAAGAAATTGAAGCGAATGGATCAAAAAGTGCATCTGGGAGCTGATTCAAGAAAGTTGCCGAATAGGTAAAGCAAGTAGGGTTACCTCCAAGAGCTCCTCTTGAGTTCCTGTCGCCATGATGGAGCTGATTGGAGATTCTGTCGCCATTAAGCAGTAAGCTCGATCTCAGGTGGCGGCTGCGGTGGCAGTACTGACCTAGGAGAAAGGCGCTTATGGTCAATTTCGAAATAAAAACCTTTTATCTCGAAATTGAGGGGGCATGTGTTAACACCAGAATTTGGTCAGGAATATGACAGGTGGACCCGCAGGGAGCAGAGAGAGCAATTCGGCAAATGCATATGCGGTCGGCTAATTTCCATGTATTCGGCAAATGATCAAGCGGTCGGCTGTGACGGTTTCGTTCGAAGGCGAAAGAAGGAGAGAGGGAGCTGACCAGAAAGGGAAGGGGTCGTAATAGTCAAGGACTCCGATTATGGTTAGAGTTGGCATATTTGTATCTTTCCAATTTTGTTTAGATAGTTCGTAAACACTTAGGACTCATGTTTTGTCCAGGGTATAAATATAAGCCCTCGACCATTGTAATAAGGGTTCACAAACAATTCAATACAACCGGCTACGTGCCACCCTTCGAGTCCTTTAGTCGTGTCGTCGAGTTCTTCGAGAGGGCCAATCAATCCGTCGACCTCCGTAAGTCCCGGCAACCTTGCTATCATGTCTAGTATCGTGCGGCGGATTTAGATTATGATGCAAGTAGTCTCATCCGTTTTGCTTAGTATCGTGCGGCGGATTTAAGCTTAATGATGGGAAGTTTTTGCTTGTGCCTTGTATCGTGCGGATTAAGACATGAGTAAAGATAGTTATCGGCTCTTTTAGATTTGGCATGATCTAATAGATTCATTAAGTTATCACGTGTTGCTTGCTTTATTTAATGTTTAATTGTTCGCAACACTCTTTTGCCCAATCTAGATTGATACTCTTTCGGCTTGTTGATCGTTCCTTTCATGCTTATTCAATATCGAGTAGATCAAGCTCATATAGCCGAATTAGATCGATCTAGGTTGTTACGTGTTGCGAGGTTCATTCACGTTAGATGTAGATAAGCCTTGACGGACCGGGTATCGTGCGGCAGATACAAGTCTTTGGGTTACTCTAGAGCTAGTCATCCGGTGGACTAGAGATCAGTTTAATCTGATAGGTTTCTTTTACATATTACTTGTTTGTTCCTTCTTCATGGACCCCGATTCGGCAATCTTGCCGATACGGTTATACTCACACATGTAGCGAGTACTTATAGATCTGTTAGGTAATTACGTGCTTTTAGCTCTTTATTGTTAGATTGTATCATGCGGTGGATTGATCTAGTAGTAAGGAGTGGCGTAAATTCATAGTGAGTGGTATCATGCGGTGGATTAGCTTGCTTGGGTTTATGCTTGACGGGTTTATGAAGGCTAGACGTGCGGCAGACTAGTTGGAATAGCCTATGCATGTGTTATTTAATAGATTTACATTTATAAGTTACTTATCTTTAGTTATTAGTGCTTGATGATGCTTTAAACCTGAGATATAGTTTGATATGCTTTGATAATTTAATCTTGTTCAAACATGTCTTCATTTACCGTATTCGGCAAGTTCATTTTGTTTACATCAGTTATGTTACTTTAGCCGAATGAACTGCAATCTGTTGGCAGATAGCTTCTATAGCTATGTGTCGTCGTAAGTGGCTTCAGGGCCGTAAAGATGGAACTGTCTGGTCTCACCCAGATGTTCCAGTTTTGATCTTACCGTTTTATCCCTTGTCGATTTTCAGGTCAAATCGATCGCACGCCACGGTTCGAGACACCGGGCACCCGATTGAAGCTAGGCTTTCCGGCTTCTTGTGTGTGAGATGCGGGCGGTCACATTTTGCGTCAACAATAAGTTACTAGGATCATACCCGTGCGTTGCAACGGGAAAAAAATATAAGTATGATATTTCGAGTTTAAAGGTGTTATACTCTAAAAAATGATTCTATGAGCGCGGTGTTTGCAATTGTGTTTATATAGCCATTCATCAATTCCTTACGATGATGAAAAACGGAAGTACTCCAAAGATCATCCATTGTCATCAAGGAACAAAATATCCAAAACTTTGATAAGTGGAAGTAAAATTTGAATGAGAAATAGTAGAACAAACTATAAATTTCAGAGCATCACATATTTCACTATTGATTAGCAAGGTGAACAAACTAAGCAGTTCATCATCTATTAAAGACTCAGCACCTGACAAGGAAACCAAATACAATCAGATTGTACAACAAGTTGTCTTCATTGCAAACTTAACTCGCTTGCTTATTAGAGAATGATTAGATACCAAATATTCAAGCCGATGAAGATTACAGAACAAAGACAATACTTATAAAGCTTGGCCACTTACTAAGCTGACCTATACCTAAACTATGGGGGATTAACAAGTACAAACATAAAATATGAAAGGCAAAAGTGATACATGCCACTTTTTTTTGGCCCCTTTTGTCTACTTCTTCCTTCTCTCTTCTCGAGTTGCTCGTTGCTTCTGCTTGGTCGGGGACATTGCATTGCTAAGGTAAGCTATCAAAATAAGCAAGGCAAAAAATTGTAAGACATTACTGAATGGATCAAGCCCCAGCCCAAATATATGTCCATATGCTGATAGCTAATCTCAGTTCTCAATAGTGTTGCCATAGCAATAAAATGTCACAGGGGACATATTCTTGTGCTCTTAAAAAGAGAAATAAAATGTTTGTGGCGAGATAAATCCCATCACCTACTGCAAAAAAGAAAATATTTCAAATCTGAGCCAATTACTAATCCTTTTGAAATTAAATGGTAATATGTGCTTTGAAATCTAACTTGAAATGCATAAACTACGAACTACAATAATTTGAACTCTCCGATCCAGCCTTCTTGACAAGCTTCTCAGCACCTACAGAGTCTTTGACTTCACGTTCTCTGTTGACCTGCTCACACTTGGGCAACTTCTAATCAACACCACTGGATTGCTTAAAATTCCTAGTGCGTGAATCCTTGGTTCTTGGCACGTCTACACCACCAATCTAAGCATTCCCCAGAGTGCTCATCGCGTCTGCAACAACTTCTGGCACCATATACAGATATGTTTGAGTGGCCCTTCTTGATCTTACCCTCTCCTATTCCTCCATCTCATATGGGGAGAAATGACACCCAGTGCTATGGCTATCTGTTCAGCAACGTATCCACAATCTATCAGCAAGAAATGCAATGGCAAAACATTATTTATTAAAAAAAATGCATAGTTAGATCCACAAAAGCAAAGAACAAACCATGTAGTCACCTGTAATCCAAAATCAGAAAAGAAAAACAAACACGTGCTTGACTGCTGCTCCTCAGTAGTAGGAAGCGCTTGGCTGCTTATCCTTCTTGGCTATTGCTCGCCAACACTCAGCCTCATAGCCGTAGCGCCGCCCCTACTTGCAGGTGCTGCAGGATTCGTGATGGGGGCAAGTGGTCAACGACAGAGGAAAACATAACTGAATCTGCAACAGTTATGACTCATCTAGTGCCCAAATGAATGAAAATGCAGCATACCAATATCATTGGATGATATAGATCGACTGATGGGTGACAATGATCTGTCTAATGTGGAACCACCCCCACTACTATCTTCTGCAACAGTACACATACAGAATGACTGGTATCTACAGATAAAGAGTAAAACGGTACAGTTACTTGTGAAGTTACAAAGAACTGGAGGTTTTTTATAGGAGTCCACAGATTGAGTTGTGGTTTTTTCTTCCATTTTTTATAGTTTTGGGTGGGAAATGCCTACAAAGAAAGGGGAATATAGGGTATATCCTGATATCATTCTTTCGATTGTTTTTGATTGATTGAAACAGAGAAAAATGTAATTATTTGAAGATGTATATAAATGATAGTATATATATTTGTACACAACAACATGCTGCGCAAAACAGATTCCTGATCTTCTGGTTAAGCTAATCATCATACACCCACTTGAATACATATTATCCTAAACTAACCATCCGACCAATGATTCTATACATGCACTGCATTGGCTACAGCCCTCCCTTTATTCTGTACCTGCAATCCTGCATCTAAGAAGGATCCTGATTGTATATATACCAAAATATAGAAGCGATTAGACCTTCATATTGCAGAGTAGTTAATTGCCGGCAAAAACGGACTCTGCAGAATACACATGGCATTGCCATTAGCCCAAAGCCCAAACGATTCAGGTCTCAACCGTTTACTACTGTGTGACAGCACGGACCCGTCCTCATTGTGGTCGGATTTGGTATATGCCATCGCTAGGGGAGGAGGAGCATTGCATTACCTGACGTATGACGACCGAAGCCCCGGACGGTGGATTCTCTGATGGGGACAACATTCTTGATGACTTCCTCCTCCCCTCTCTGTCTTCTCCCCCACCGATCCAGCTACGAAAAGGATAGGCGGGGTGGAAGCCGTTCGGGACAATTGCTACCTCCAGTTCGCCTCTCCTCCTGGATTGTGCCAGCGGCATATCGGGACCGGCCGAAGGGAGCTATGGATGCGGCATGGCGTAGAGGCCGAGCAGGACAGGGAAGAGAGGGGCGGCGCATCGCAGCAGAGTAGGAGGGCGACCGGGCGAGACAAGGAGCGGCCTGCGGCATGGCGGCCAGGTGGTGCGGCGGCGGCTAGCCAAGCGCGAGGCAAGGTGGGCGGGGACGGATGGGGAGAGGCCGGAGCCGGGCCCGGAGGAAAGCACGAGGTGGGGTGGGCGAGACGTGGCTGGCACCCATGGCCCACATGTCGGCGCAAAAAGGAGTTGCTAGGTGTGACTACCGAGCGGCTTCACCACGGAGCGGTCGACGGGTCCAAGTGACGTTTTTTGTAGTAGAGATAAGATACATAGATATAGATCTGGTCACTGACAATTGTGTCTGCTCAGTAAAGGTCACTTACCGCCTTTTGGACGTAAGCCACACGGTACTTTTCTCTTGGTTCCAGATTATGCTCGAATTCATTAAAACAGCTGAGTGTTTTTGTGTAAAACATCCTCAGATATTCAGGCAGGATAGAAGCCGCACTCTCGTCCCATCTACGAATAACATACAAGTACATATACGTACATTAATATTTAGTCCCACTGTTCGTGATTTTCCATGAAGAAGTACTAGATATGGTGTTGAAAAAAAAAAGGTAACCATAAAAGTTTGTGGCATTAGCAATTTGATGGGTGGTAGAGTCTGTTACAAAAACACTTCTGTTGTACACTAAATTAAATTAAACTATACAATTATTACCTTGCATTTCCAAAACTGTACCCACTTTATTTTCTAATATCCAAACTTAACACATACACCATCCATATTATTCTTTTATGAGGCGCACACTCATATCAAGTTTGAACTTTAAATTTTTGACAAATAATTAAGCTAGCATTTTTATTATTTACTTTCCAATTAACATAATAATTTATATTTTTGCAAAAAAAACATAATAAATTTATAAGCATAAACAATATAAACAAACAAAATGAGTCATCAAAATGAAGTTTAGGAGATTGAGTCATGTCAGCTAGACTTTGTAAAAGATAACAGATGTAGTAAAAAGTTACCTATAACCAACGCTTTGAAATGGAATGCTTTGATACAAAAACATACTACCTGTGTATAGCTTCATCTAATTTTTTGCAGTCCTCGAAGGTGGCATGGGAATCAAAGGTGTCATCCATTAGGCTTAACAGCGCAATCATCTTCGAAAATATTATTCTTGCATGAGAGTTTCCCTCACCAGGGAACACTCCGAAGCCCCAGAAGTACATTTCCACTCCACGGTCCCGAGAGTAGGTTAGGTTAACCTCCTTGTAGAAATCCTTCCACCATCTTTAGGAGAAGGTTATAAACCAACATCACTAATATGAGGCTAAGAGATAATTAATAAACTATAGAATAATGTGAACTCTAAACAAATTAGGGTTTTCAGCAATCTGGTTTTGAAATCAGCTATATGGGAGAAATGAAAATTATTGATTGCAAGAATAAAATAATTATCATCCATCGATTTTTGGTTAACTTTCTAGATCCTGGCACACAGCTCAGTCTCAGACTGAAAGTCATGGGCGGTGGCTATGATCGATCGCTCATGGGTTCTGTCAGCAGCTATTGGGGAGTAAAAATTGGGGTGGTTAGTGCAGACGAGGGTGCCAGGGTGGTATGTGCAGAGCACTCTCTGCTGCATGTGTCACATATTTTGTGCAGTGTGCTTTGCATATGTGAAGTTAAAACCATTGCATGAGATACATATATGCCAATTGACATAAAAATCAATACGCTCCTTGCTTCCTAATTAAACTTGGTTATATATATGGGGAGACACATCATGCTTGTATACATTTTATATATGCTTGGATGGTTGAACTGTCCAATAATACCAGCAAGAAGCGTATAGGGATGAAAGTGATTGGGACAAATCCTGTACCGACCATTTTCAATTTCTATAATATGGTACCATTTTTTACCGTTTCCAAATTTAGCCAAAAATAAATTTGTTATTTTTAATTGGTTTCACCACCATTTTCAACCTGTTTTATACTCATAAATTCTATTTGAAGTTCTGGTATTTTAAAGATCAAGTTTTTGAGTTTTTGAAATGACCATGGAAACAAGCAAATCAAAAGTATTAGTCTGGGAACTTTTTATGTGAAATAATCTAAAGTCCTCACATGAAATTTAAAATTTCAAACTGGAGACAAGATAAAAAAACCAAAGTTGCAGATCTTCTCGATGTTGTCAATTTTATAATTGACTACTTTTTTGAGTTCATTTATCCAAGGAACATTGATTTAAATTTGTTATGTTTCAAATTCAGAAATTTCAAATGACCTCAGATGGAAACAAATAAAATCAAAGTTGTAGTACTGGATAATATCTACAACTTTCCAATTAAAACCATTTTTATTTGGACTAAATATTTATTTCAATATTTGCGAAAGTGAATACGCGGTGAATGTATTTGCCCTTGATTTTATGGTGGAGAGTGTATGGTCTAAACAGCTACGCGTGCTGACTCTAAAAATATAAATATATAATCGATTTCTGGAGACAACTTTTGAAAGTCGCCTCTAGAGATGCAGTAGTAGACACGGCTGGGCAGGGCATTCTAGTTGCCTCTACGATTTTTTTTATGTACGTAGTACTTGATAGATAGCTGACTTGACAGATATGGACTTACAAACAGAAGGTCCGGAGCTCCTTGAGGTAGGCCGACCTGGTGAGGCTATAGTCCAGCCTTGCTAGCTCCAGTAGCGTGGCGTTGTGCCCGTCTTCCTGCTCATATTCAATGATGTAGTGCATAGTCTCGAGCTGAGGCATGTACCGAGGGAGTGGAATGTCAAGTGCACGAGATATTTGGTCCGTAATTGGAGGCACGAGATTGCCATTCATTGCCTCGAGATGTGTCCTGGTGAAGGTGATGGCATCATCGAGGACATCCTCGCCTGGCACCGCCATGTGAGCCGCGTTGTACAGGCTCAGAAGCCCCTTTGGGTCCCTTGTGAGACATGTGTTGAAATTGCCCGTTTCATCTCTGAACTTGTCAAAGACATCTGCATGAATATATATTCATATATATATAGGTGTAAGATGCTTGCATACCTTTTTTTACCCTGCATATATCAGCAGCCAACATGACAACAAATAGAATAGAAAAGTGCATGATTATGATACCTAGAATAAGTATCACTAGCAACGAACTGAACAAAGACAAAAAGACAGAAATAAACATACATATATATGTTGAAAAAGTTTTTTTTACCCTTAATATATTTACCAACCTGTAGATACAAAAAATCCATGTTGCCTGAGCAAACGAAAGTGGAGGGCAACTATGTGCAGTTCTTCGGAGCTCAGAATCTCTAGTTCCCCAGTGTGCACACGGCTCAGTGTTGTGTCAATCTCTTTCTGAAAGTGGTTGTCTATGCCAAGGCGTTGGAGTGCATCTACAAGCACCAACGAGTCAGGAGCACTAATTCCACTCACAGCTTCAAACATACGATGTACTTCCCTCTTGAGTTCATCTGCCCTCTCCCTCATCCACTCCTCCGACATCTGCATCCACACACATATGGACGATATATATACATATATATAATTGTGAAAATTGTATCAGAATGAAGCCCATGATGACGAGTGCATACCTGTGAGCAAGGAGGTGCGTAGGACACAAAAAAGTCATCCCACAGGGATGGCTCAAAGGAACTATCTCCAGCATCTGCTGTAGCACTGGCCTCCATCAGGACACCGATACCATGCAAGTTAGCTATGCACTTGCACGTACGCTACTGAGCTACAATCTATTAGCTTCTTGCAATAATGCAACTGCCTCCCCGTTATCAATAAGACAATAAGGCGCTCCATCATTTATAGAGCTTGTCGGACTAGGGCGTCCTGTTGGTGGGCTGCGACACTAGCCCGGCAGAGTATCTCCAGAAGGCTCTCCATTCACACGGTTTCTCAAAAAACAGTAAAAAAACCTTACCGCAGCGAAGTGACGACCATATATGGTTCGTCGTCATGCCGCCTCAATTGTGCACAGCGTCCTGGCGCCCGCTGGACAGGGCCGGCCCTGAAATTTTGGGGGTCCAGCGCAATACAAGTTACCAGTGGCATCCATCAGGGACATCGATCTCAGACAAGTTAATCATTCACTTTCACAAACTATTCAGGTACCCATCATTAGCTGCTTCAATAATGGAACCCGCTGTGTTGTCTATTCAAGCCTCCATTGAATTTATAGAGCTTCCTGGCCACATAAAAAAGAGAGAGATCTCTACCTAGTACAGACAAAAGTCTCTATGTCAATATATGGTCTACTCCTGTTTAGTAAACTAGTTCACCAAGTTAGAATGTGATGAGACACTTACTAAAAAGAACTACTTACATGAAAATATTTTAGGTACTCTTCACTAATATTCTGAAATAATAGCTCTAATAGGTACTCTGATGTCTATATTGAATTATGATAATATGTCAAATACTAATTTATATGTTTTTTCACCCATATCTTATACGTCTTTCCTCGTTACATAGCACCTTGTGTATCGCAATATACATTTAGTTATATCATTTGCTTTAAACAATGATAATTTTAGTTGTAGTCTCTATTTTAATAACATAAACCTAAATTTTGATTGTTTCACCGAATATTAAGCTTATTAGTTCCTCAAATATAACATCTACTATAGTCTACAGATTTTATGGAAAACATATTTTAGATTTTTTTAATATTTTTAGGATCTACCTTTTTTATTTCTACCATTTTTGTGAGCAATAGCTTGTGCGATTAATCGTTTTAGTACCATATGTATTTAGTTGAAAAATAAATAAACTTAAATCATATAAACCCGTATCTCACCCATTTCATGATTTAAAAAAATCTACACTTCAACATTTAGCTTTGGATCTAGTTGTTGTAATATTTTTTCATTTATTAAATTGAAATTCTAATGCATATTGTATCTTTTATTTAAAAAATTCATGTTTTATTTTATTTCAAGAATATTCTAAGTCCTAGGCTACCGGATAGTTCTGGCAATGTCATTGTAACGTCCCGCCTCCTCAAGGCCAGGCCCGCTTACATCCTAGCATCTTAACTAGAACATAGACTACCCTTATGCACTTTGTCCTCACTCGTGCACATCTGAGAAGAACTTCACGGTCGGTCACCCATCGCTCCAAGCCAAGCACGCTTAACTTTGAAGTTTTTTTGGAGATGGGCTACCGGAAAAAGAGTTGCAACTTGTTGGTATAAGTATCCTATTAATCCTGTTAAGTCCTGGACCGACAGTCATAATAGTTGTTTGAGTGCCCATGGCATTCAATATGCTGAATTTATCGTATAGTATTAATATATTTTTATTAAACAAATAATTCTTAAAATTAAGTCACTAATATTCATACGACATAATGTTCACATGTTTACATGAAAATGTTTAAACTTCTTTTGTTCTTTGAAATAATATTATTAATTTATAAACTTTGTTTTCAAGAGTTAATACAATTTAATGAGCTATAAGTGTTACTACTACATGCTTTGCTAAGGATATATTTACATGCTTGATAAAGCCTATTAAAATATTTATTTGTACTAACGTAAAGTGTTAACTTAGGAATACTAAATTATTCTTCATAATAGCTTAATTGTATTAGCATTTTACATGTAGGTTTGAGAGACTTCTTAATTTGAAAATTTAGGCATATATGACATTACATTATTTTCATAATGACATTAATTTAAAAGTAATTTGAATGCAAATTTAGGCATCAAAGAATTATCTTTTATACTGATGGAAATGGATAACTTTAAAATATATTATTATATTAGTTTAATTATTTTTTTATAATTTTGGAGGTTTTGAGTTTATAGCCTTTATTGATAACTCCACGGATCATGGTCCCCATGTTTTTTGCAACATTAGAATATTATTATATTAGACTAATTATCTTTTTATAATTTTGGAGGTTTTGATTTTTATAGCCATTATTGATAACTCCACGGATCATGGTCCTCAAGTTTTTAGCAATATTAGCGGTAATTTCAAAAAGTCCCATGACATTAGTTATTACGGGTCTGTTTGGCATGGCTCCAGCCGAACTCCACCCCGCAGTCAAGTGGAGCTAGCCAAACACCCCAACTCCAGAAAATGTTGGAGCAGCCCAACTCCATGGAGTTTTTGAGCTCTAGTACAAATTTTCGGAGTACCTCTTCTCCTACTCCAGAACAGGCCAAAATAGACATAGACGTGGAGTTCAGGTGAAATTACCCGCAATTGCCACTGGTTACACACTCCCACCTCGAATCGTTATTTTCTTATGTTTCATCCGCCTCTTCCCTGTTCCCTCCACGACCTCTCTGTGCGAAGCCTCCCAACCCGTCTCTGCGCCGCCCCTCCTCCCGTCCCTCTTCCCCGAACGAGCTCGCCACCGGCCCCATCCCAGCCACGAGCTCACCGGCCCCATCCCGGCCACGAGCTCGCCGGCCGGCGCCGCCCTCCCCGCCCCTCTTCCCCCGACAAGCTCGCGATTTGAGACCATGGAGGGGCCGCCGGCCGCCATCGTCGAGGGAGCCAGGCTCTTCGCCCGTCATGGACGTCGGCCGCTGTCGTCGAGGTAGCTTGCGCGGGGTCAATTCGATGACGCCGTGCTCTGCTTCGGCGGAAATAGAGGAGCAGCGCGCCGCTCGCTCGCCCGCACCGCACCGCTGCGAGGAGGCGTGGCCGAGGCGCCGCCGGAGAGCCCCACCACGCCCGCGCGCTCGGGTACGGCAGCTGCTCCGTTCGCCCGATGCCCACTGCATCGACTCGCCGGAGAACCGCGTCCGCTGGATGTCTCTGTGCGCCTCGCGGCGGAGACTAGAGCGGTGGGCCACGCGGGTCTAGCTCCGCCGCCGCCGGAGAAGAGGACGTGGGCCTCCGTCCCCGCTCCCGAGGCCGACGAGCCCCTCTCCGATTCCACGGCGGACGGCGCCGGTGCGGGATTCGCTTCACCTCGACGAAGATGCCCTCCCCGATGGCCTTGCAGATGACGCTGATTAGGGTGGATGACATGTGGGCCTGACTCAGAGGGTAAAATGGGCAGTCTACACAATTGAACACCGATCTGGAGCTCAGACTCCCTTTCTAGCCAAACGCACCTAAAATACAGCTCCAGCTTTACTTAGAGCCAGCTCCACCTGGATTTTTGGAGTGGAGCTGTTCTATGTGGAGTTAGAGCCATACCAAATAGGCCCTAAGTTAATAAAATTATTATACCTGATGCTTCATAGGATTATATCGAAACTTATTTGTAAATTAAGAATGTTAAAATTAAAAATTATACCTAATGGCCAATAAGAGACAAATTAAATTATAATTGTGGATCTAGCAAGGTGGCGATACGTCTAGTATACAGGTGCTGCCGGTGCTGGTGTTGTTGTAGATGCCGTGTGTGGCACGGGTGGCCTATGTGTTGTTCCTCATTGTTCCCGTGATTCTAGCACACGCCCGTCCTTCCGCTCAATCAATGTGGTTGGATCGAGCATCTGTGGTTGGTGTACAGCGAGAGGCCGACTTTCTCCATGCGTATGCTCAATTGCTGGGTGGAAATCCACATGTCGTTTAGCAGTGGATAAATTTTCTCGATGTATAGGTTTTAGGATATACTAGATAAGTACCCGTGCGTTGCAACGGGAAAAATTACAACTATGCCTAATCTGTTGAAGAACCTATACACTGGTTTCACTAAGGGGAAAAAACCAATGCAGTGTTAACTTTGGGTTTAACTATTTAATACAAACTGGATCTGAATCTTATGAACTCCCGTCTTATTGCAAATCCAATAGAGTCATAATTCAATTTTGTCTATTAGAAAACAAGAACGGAATGCAATAACCAATAAATCCTAGAGATTTTTTCATTTCCATTTTCTCCAGTTCACCATGCAAATCCGATACAGAGCCTCTCCTACAAGAGAGATCCAATCCACAGCTTCTCCATAAAGCCCTCTTGACTTGAGGTTTGTGGTCCATATCCTAACCCACCGTGGTAGCCATCCAACCTTTCAAATTTTAATAGCCATGAATCATTTCACAAGTTACGAATTACGATAAAAATCTTGCAGAATGAAAGAATGGGAGAAAACACCATTTAATGGGCAGCGTCATGGTATATTACCCACATAAAATGGCAGTGATATTCGATTAGCTGGTTGAGTTGCCTGAACCTCTCATATTCACACAATACAATATGGATCATGTTAAATATGTCTATCTAAATAACAAAGCAACATGGTCTGTCATTAGTGTACCTCATTCCATAAACTGCTATAGTCCAATGGCAAAAAGTCAAATGTTCTGACAGAAATTCACAGGTTCATCCATTGCGCCCCACCTAAGTTACTTCAGATGTTACAATCAAAAGCACTCACAGTTAGATATGGATATCTTAAATATTAGTTGAACAGAATTCCTTTTTTGAAAGGTAGTTCAGTGGAATTCAGTATACAGCGGCACAAGCACACACATATATGCAGCTCAAACAATGCACTGGCTCCAAAATAAGGTACCAACAATATATGGACTATGGAGAGTATTAAGTGTGCAGAGTGAATTACTTAGTTAAGACTCAGACGCGCCGGCGGGAGCTGATTTCATCCAGAACGGAGCCCACGATACAATGTGCCCGCCCGTGGAGGCCAGAGGAACATCTTTCAGCGAAAGCAGCGGCTGCGCAGATGGAGCATCATGGGAGAAAGCTTGCTTCTGTGTTTTATGCAATACTTGGTAGTTATTCCAACAATGATCTTAATGGGTAAAAGACCTATCTAACCAGGTTCTAAACTATCAAGCTACAACAGAAGCTCCAACAAAGAAATAATATGAAAAATATGTATATTGCTGTTGTCTCAAATGAAAGAACTGTATATTTCCATTAACTGGTGTGATAACTGATACTTAGCATGTCAGATAAGGTACTCATGTGTAATTGTGTATTGTGGTGGGTTAGTTTATCATGTGGAGTCCAAAATCTTCTAGATACCAAATTTAGCATGCGTGGATCAGGTTGGCTGCCAAGAAAAGTACAAAACCTAAATTTAGAGATGTTCAAGTCCAAATCAAGTTTGGTTCAAGGAGTATTATAGAGCTAACTCCAGGATATGTCATAGCAAGCTAAAATGAAGTCAGAGTAAATCAAGAGGATGACTGTAATTCTTAGAGCCTAGCTGTGATACAACTAATGAAGATTGCAGAGTGCAAGAGATAGAGTCAAAATGCACATGTTTGGCTACTGAAACCAGGGTATCATTTATGATTCCAAGGTCTGAAAGTTACAACAAAACTTTAAAAATATACTTAGGCCCCAAATTAACTTGCAATACATGTGAGTAACATAACTCTATGATCTATCTATCTTATATATAAATCATATAATTTGAAAACATTTATAATGCCTCAGCCCAAATGCTAAACAGACATGCAAAGAAATAATGACTTTAAAAATCTGTAAAGAGATGGAAACCACAACTAAATCAGTTTAGTAAATGGAGCATGGCATTCCAGTACAAAGATAGAGAAAGGTTCGCCACAGGCAATTAGCTGCGTGGAAATGATTTCCGGGAATAGACATGTATGTATACAAAAAAGTTCAGAGAAGTATGTTTATTCGATTTGATAGTTTTGCCGTTGCATAGCTTGCAAAGTCATCATGTAAAGAAGCACAAAATCCATGAATTCTTCTTTATGAATTTTAAATACTTCTATTGCAGTTCTGGCATAAGAATTTTCAAACTACTCAATTCAGCAAGGTCCTACGGGACTGTTTTAACTCTTGCAATCACAAGCATGGAGCACCTATATATAGCAAAAGCCTCAATCTTGTTGCGTCTGGAAAAGAAAACGCCCCTGTACTATTGTATCTGGCGTGGTGAGGGCGGAGGATGGGGAGGACGACGGGTGAGGGACGGAGCGGCGATGTGAGTGGGGTGCGAGGGGCAGGGGCGCTCTCAGCACAGGGGTCCACCTGTCGGCGCGGTGGAAAGCACCGGGAGGGGCGTGGGAGTCGCGGCTTCACCACAGACGCGGCAGACGGGTCCGTTTCACAATTTTTGTAGTTGAGAATATATTGACCGGGGCACAAATATCACCCACCTCATCAGCCCCAAGTAGTGTGTCCTTGGAGAAGTAGGTGAAGTTGGCTTCGTGCAACTAGAACATCAGCCCACTCGCCTGTATCATCAATATACATCAACGTCGGTAGGTGTAGTGTCGAAGTAGATGGAGTCATTGCAGCATCGCTGTCTCGTCTCGTCATTATCCATCGAAAATATTCAGGTCGAGTTGCATTCTTCAACCGTGTTCGTCGGTAGGTAGTCGGTGTAGTGTTGCATTCCTCATCCGTGTTCATCGGCAGTTAGCTAGTCAGTGTAGCATTGTCTACCCCGTTGGTTTCGTTGGGGTAGGAGCCATTGCAATTGTGTCCGTACTCGTGTCTCAACGTCGCCCAATGCAGTGTTGTCATTGATGTACATATATGTGGAGCCATTCTCGGTGGCGTCCCTGTCGGACCTGTGCATCTAGACAATACCAGTCAGCGTACATGGATCTGTGCAAGGATAGGGGAAAATCATATGAGTTTCTCACCTATGGAGGACGACGTGCATGCCATCACCCTCCTCACTTCTAGAATACGTCGTCTTCAATGTCGGGCGAATGACGCGGGCTGTGCGAAAATTGTCAGGAGTTTTGGCCGCTGATGGTGAAGGAGGTGTTGATCATCAAGAAGTTGTTGACCACGTCATCTGTGCTCACTGGGCTCAAACACAACTTGCGCGTGCAGCAGTTGGTGCTCATAAATTCATCCGTTCCAAATTTCTGCAGCCGACCAGCAAACTCTATACGCCGTTGACGGTGAGCGAGGCTTGTGTTCATCCGTGGCAACCAAAGATGTGATCGGCGAGGAGCCTGGCCATTTGTCAGATGAGGCACTCCTTTTCTCTTGCACCACAGGTTGAGATTTCTGTTTGACAAAAATAGGTAGGGGCTCCTCTGCCAATAGTTAAAAAAACACTGTTAGAGCATCTCCAACAACTTTGTAAATTTCACTTGGTATATTTCGTGTTTTAGCGAAGAATCTTGGTAAATTATTTAGCAAGTGAAAAAATGAGTCATCTCCAACAACTTGGTATTCTCACTTGGTAAAAATAGAGGATGACACATGGGACCCGTATTTCATTGCCTACTTCTTCCCCACCGCTTAGCTCCTCCACGCGAACAGAGCACGGCGCCGATGAGGTCCTTGCGCACGATGGCGATGGTGACGCCCGAGGGCCCGACGTTCTTCTCCGCGCCGGCGTAGATGACGCCGAAGCGGGAGACGTCGACGGGCTTGGAGCACGGCGTGGGTGTCGGGCACGGCGAGGAGCGCGCGCAGGTCGGCCTCGGTGGCTCATCTCCATGCTCCGGTGTCTATTTCCGTCGCCGAACTCCTTCCCGCGGTGGCTATCTCCATGCTCCGGTGTCTATTTCCGTCGCAGTCCCCAACCACATCGACGCACCCTCCCTCCCCGTGCTCCGGTGTCTATTTCCGTCGCCGTCCCCAACCACCCGTTTCCGTGGGCATGGCCGCCGCGCCCGCGCGGGCGCAAGCACCACCGCCGCGGCCGCATGTCTAGAAAGCCACTCCTCCCCACCCGCGGATCCACCGCCCCTCCCCGCTCCTTCTCCTCCGCCGCCTCCTCCCCCGACCCCGCCGCGGCGGCGGCGGCGGCGGCCTCCTTCTGTGTCGGGATGGTGCGGCTGGTCTCGTTCCTCGTGGGCGGGCTCAACCTCGCGGTGCTGCTGCTCGGGCTCTACCTCATCGACGCCGTGCTCCCGTCGCGGCGCGCTGGAGGAGGAGGGAGTGCGGCGCGAGGGCGCGAGGACGACCGATGCGCGCAAGCTCCGCGCGCGGAGGGATACGCGCGCGGACGGGACTTTTTACCAAGTGCCTATTTTACCAAGTTGTTGGAGAAGAAAATTCATGCTTTTAGCCAATTTATAAGAATAGCAAGTGAGAATAGGGAGTTGTTGGAGATGCTCGTTTATCAACCCGTGCTCTCGCACGGGTTAGATTATTAGAAGATGTTAACTCGTAAAAATTTTATATATTAAATATTTTTCTCTTCACTACTTTTCTAAAATTTGGCTTGGGGTTTTATAATCTATCAATTATTAATTGTTACGTACTTATCATTGGGATCTATCTGTTTTTTCTTTATAAAGCACCTTCGTTATCTCCAATATATATTTAGTTGAAACATTTTTAAACTATGATGTCTTTCACTACCGTCTGTATTTTGGGACATAACCTAAAATTTGTTTCTTTTTCCAAATTTGAGCATATTCATTGTTCATATACAAAGGCCATTGTTTTCAATGATGGTTATAGTCTACCAATTTGATGGCAAAATGTTTTAGGGTTGTGTAAGAATGTGAGGGTTTCATGGGTACTTCCCTCATGGGTACTAATAATTTATAGGATTAATCTTTTTTTTTCTAGCAATACGTGTTTATTTGAAACATAAACTTAAAATATAAAATCTTATCACTTCATGTGATATCATAAAAATCTATATTTGAAACTCTAATCTTTTGATGCCATGTTAATCTGAAATTCCAATGCTTGTTGTATCTGTTTTCCAAAATATTTCTTTTTACTTTATTAAAAGAATATTCTAGATCCTAGTGTACCATCTTACTTCAGACAATTGCATAAATTGTTGTTTTGAATAAATTATATTGTTTTAGAATTATTTTAATAAATCCTTGGAATTAAATTATTAATACTCATATGATATATGATATAATGTTCCAATAAAATTGTGTAAACCTTATTTGAGATAAACAACTTGCAAAATTTGTTATCATAAGTATTAATATAAGTTAAACTGAGGCGAAAGTTTCATTAATACATGAATTGCTAATGATATTTTTCCATGCTTGATAAGCTTATAACAAAAATATTATCCAAATGAACACATGTTTCCTTGGTCTATGCAATGGAACCTAGATTTTACATAGATTCTACAAAATATTAAAAGAAGTGTTTATTTCAAATAGCTTTTTGTATATATATTTTACGTATGAATGTTGAATTGTTTTTCATAATAGCATATATTAGCATCTACATGTACATTTGAGAGATTTTTGTTAATTCTTTTTGTAGGAGTTGGGATGGATAAGTCAGTTACAAATTATGTAGCGATAAATTATCTTTCATAATGTCAGATATGATTAACTTGAACACAAACTTGGGGATCAGGATAAATTTTAAAACAAATATTATGGGATTAGTTGGTTATATTTTATAATGGTGGAGGTTTGTGTTTTGCATATAGGCTTTATTTATAACTCTGTGGATCATGGTCCCTAGATTTGTTAGCATCATTAACATATAAACTCGAAGTAATCTAATGAAGTTATGTCGAAGTGAACTAAAAAATTTATAAGTCATCGTCGATAAGGATTATATCAAGACTTATTTGTTTAGAGTAATCTAAGGCACTTGCTTTAATTTTTCCATAATTATTTTCTTGGTCTTATCTAAAGTTTTAAATAGTATAACATAAGTACTCGCCAAATTTAGGACATTCAAAGATAGAAATTAACTTGTAAATATGAGATTTTGCAAGATAGATGTACCTTTAGTCTATAGGTATGGCTGGTGCCATTGTTGATGTAGATATATATCGTGGTTGAATGTTTGCATCTGTCCCGTGCATATTGCCGCTGAGTTTTGCACGGACTTGCTGAGTACGGACGCCTCAACGGCTCGAGCAGGACACGTGTATGGATGGCCTCCTACTCGATTAGACCTCCACCTAGTGCTCAGCCGGCTTTTAGTTCTGACGCACTCATGCGACAACCGCGTTGATGTCCTGTCTTCTATCTTCACATCACGGGCACGTTCAGAACCAACTGGCTGAGGTCTATCGATGATGCATGTATGACCAGCCCGTTCATGTCATGACGCCTCTCGTGGTCTGGTGACTCGATCATCTGGCTTCTCCGTCCAACAATTCTGGCCAGATTTACGACACCGATCATGCATGTTATTGTGCAATACTCTATAGGAGAGGGTATAATCATCAGATTAGTTTATTTTCTCACCCATACCGTGAAGGATGACATGAAGCTGTCGACCTTGATCCATCCCCTGGTCCTGGTTCAACGCAGATGAGGTGGGAGCGACATGATCCCTTGACCCGGGTCCTCATCTTCATTCATCCCCTGGTCCTGGTTCAACGCAGATGAGGTGGGAGCGACATGATCCCTTGACCCGGGTCCTCATCTTCATTCATCCCCTGGTCCTGGTTCGACGCTAGATGAGGTCGGAGGCTGTCGCTCCTATAGAACAAACAATGATCTAGATACAGGTGCCTTCCCTATACGTACGATGGTGAAGAAGCTATAGCCGCCGCCAGGGCCGACTTCAGGGAGATTCGCACAGCCTAGGGAAAAATAAATTATTTATTGTTTTTTCTTTCTAACTTGGTACGTGCATTCTAAATAAGTAATATATTTATCTTTTTCATCTTTTTTATCTATATAATACAATGGCAGAGTGGGTAATTTTTTAGAAAATAAAATAGATCTAATGGTTATAGATTGCTAGGGACTATAGAATTAATGGCTAGATGTTTCGATTAACGTGGGAATTTCTAGCATTTATCTTTTTTTCTAGCGCATCTGGTGAGAATTAACGTGGAGCCTCCGTTGAAGCCTTCAATTAGTAATAATAAGATAAGATAAGATAAGATAAGATAGACAATTGTACCTTATGCTCGATAATAAGTATTATATTAAAACTTATTTAGACGAATAAATCCAAGGACACCAGAATTAAAATAAAAATTATACCTAATACTCAATAAGTATCATATCATGTACGTAGGAGGGGACAAAAGTGATATAAACAAATAGCACGATAAATCCAAGGACATCGGAATTAAAAAAAAATTATACCTAATACTCAATAAGTATCATATCATGTATGTACGTCGTAGGAGACAAAAGTGATGTAAACAAATAGTACAAAGCAATTTTGAATACATACCCACACCACAGTAATCAGCACAGTGATAACTACGACCCTATAGGCCACAATAAAAACCCTCGAACATTCATTCATGTTGTACTACTCAGAACCTTTAAGTCCTAGCCCTTATCACAGTACAATTTTATTATGCAAGCATGAGAAACGGTGAAGCTGGCCATGTCGCCAGGAAGCAATCAACGAAAAACTACACCGTGAAAAATGACACCTAGTGAGAGCCGCAAGAAATTCAACAAAGAAACTGAGAGTGGGATGGAGCATAGACCTGCTGCCAGTACACGCCGGGACGTCTCGAGCGCTGCCTCGATGTTGAAAGAGTTGCTGCACGGGGATGGAGTAGATGTATGTGCCTACTCGTCTCCGTGACCAAAAGACAGCTGGCTGGTGGCGTTGCAGCGTGGAGCCGTCGTAGGATGTGGCGGCGCCCAGTTTTTTTCCTCCATTGGAACGACCCCTCAGGCTCTATCGTGGTACGTAGGGAAAATCTATATACGTAGATGGATTGTTTTCCTTCTTTATTATCTATTATTATTAAAAATAATAATATGGCCGGCGGCTCGCTCTCTCTTTCGTACCTCCGTTGGAATGACCTTCCAGCTATCGTGGTTGGGGAAATCTCTATCAGCGTGCCAAGGTCAAGGATATTTTATATGGGGATAATAACACCAAATACTTTCAAATGATTGCAAATGGTAAGCATAGGAAAAAGAGAATTTTCTCTCTGGATGATGGCAATGGAAAAATTGAGGGTCAGGCAAACAAGGAATATATTACGAATTTCTACAAAGACCTTTTCAGTGAACCTGAAGAGAGTCCTTTTAGTCTGGATGCTCGGACAGAGGACTTTACTCAGGTGACTGAATCAGAAAATGACCTTTTGACTGCACCTTTCACGGAGGAGGAGGTCAAGAATGCGCGCGGTTATCAACATGAAGCATAACAAAGCACCAGGTCCTGATGGCTTTCCTACTGAATTCTATCAGAAATTCTGGGGAACCATAAAGGGAGACCTTATGCAAATGTTCCACGATCTTCATAGAGGAGAACTGCCAATTTTTAGTCTTAACTTTGGGTTGATTACTTTACTACCGAAAGTCCAAGAGGCAAATGTCATCCAACAATATAGACCTATTTGTTTACCTAACGTGTGCTTCAAGATTTTTACCAAAGTGGCAACACTAAGAATTAATTTAATTGCTAACAAAGTTGTAAGTCCTACTCAAACGGCTTTTATGCGTGGATGAAATATCCTAGAAGGGGTCATCATACTGCATGAAACCTTCCATGAGTTACATCGCAAGAAATTGAATGGGGTAATCCTTAAGGTCGATTTCGAAAAGGCGTATGACAAAGTAAAATGGCCTTTCCTTTTACAATCCTTATGCATGAAAGGTTTTTCACCCAAGTGGATATCTTGGATTAAATCCTTTATCTCGGAAGGGACTCCGACAGGGAGATCCTTTATCACCAATTTTATTTAACATTGTCGCAGATATGCTTGCTATACTGATTAATAGAGCAAAGGAGGATGGTCAGTTTGATGGCATTATACCTCATCTGGTAGATGGTGGCCTATCAATTTTACAGTATGCAGATGATACTGTTTTATTTCTAGATCACGATCTAGACAAGGCAAAAAATCTCAAACTTTTACTTTGTGCATTTGAGCAGCTCTTTGGGCTAAAAATTAACTTTCATAAGAGTGAAATCTTTTGTTTTAGAGATGCTGAAGATGCTAGATCAGATTATGTAGACCTTTTTGGTTGCCAATCTGGAGAGTTCCCAATTAAATATTTGTGCATCCCTATACATTACAGAACTTTAAGAAATGTCGATTGGAGAATGGTAGAGGAACGTTTTGAGAAAAGACTCAGTAGTTGGAATAGTAAACATCTATCAATTGGGGGCAAATTGACATTGATTAATTCCGTCTTGAGTAGCCTCCCAATGTACATGATGTCTTTTTTTTTTGTCCAAAAGGTGTTCTTAAGAAACTGGATTATTTTAGATCCAGGTTTTATTGGCAGTGATGAACATAAGAGAAAATACAGACTCTCGAGGTGGTCTATTCTTTGCCAGCCAAAGGATCAAGGTGGTTTAGGAATAGCCGATTTAAATCTTAAGAACATCGCTTTGCTGAGTAAATGGCTCTTCAAGCTCCTAACAACGGATGGTACCTGGCAACAATTGCTGCAAAATAAATATCTAGGCTCTAAACCCTTAGTTCAGGTGGAATATAAACAAGGTGATTCTCATTTTTGGACTAGCTTGTTGAAGGTGAAATATGATTTTCTACGTTATGGATCTTTTATCATTAAAGATGGGTCGCAGGTCAGATTCTGGGAAGATAAATGGTTGGGCAATGAGAGTTTGATGAACCAATACCCTGGTTTATACAACATTGTTAGGCCAAAATTTGTCACAATTTCAGAAGCACTGAGCTCCCATCCACCTAATTTTTCCTAGAGACGAGATCTAATAGGTACCAAATTAGTGGAATGGAATCATTTGCTAATACGTCTAGCTAATTTTTCATTGTTACAAGGTCATGATGAATTTTACTTGGTCTTTGCATCCGAATGGGCAATTCTCGGTGAAATTGCATTATAAAGCAATGATACAAACCCCAGTTTCTAATCTGAATAAACGGCTATGGAAACTAAAAGCGCCTCTTAAGCTAAAGATTTTTCTATGGTATCTTAAGAGAGGGGTAGTGTTAACAAAGGACAATCTAGTTAAGCGTAATTTGCATGGAAACAAAACTTGTTGCTTTTGTCACGAAGAAGAGACAATTCAGCACTTGTTTTTTGAGTGTCGTTCCACGCGCTTCATTTGGAGTTTTTCTCATGTAGCCTTTAACCTAACAAAACCCCAAAGTGTTGAGCATATGTTTGGCGGATGGCTAAATGGAGTTACAAAACATCTAAGATCAATAGTTCTGCTTGGGGCAGCGGTGACTTGTTGGTCTATTTGGTTACATAGGAATGATTTGGTTTTTGAAAAGAAGAAACTTAATTCTCCTTTGGAGGTTATCTATGCAATCTCCCACAGGCTCCTTTCGTGGGCTATCCTCCGAGTTCAGAGCTACAGGATATAGCTGTGGCGGCATCGCGACGTTTGGAGCAGGTGGCGAAGGATATCTTTACCCGGGCATATGGGTGGCGATCTAGTCTTAGGATTGAATGTCACTAGAATATGCTCAGTCTGTTTCTTTATTAGCTGTGTGCCTATCCTCTAGGCAGAGGCTGGAAGTTTTTTCGTTCCAAAGTTTTGTATCAACTCGATGTACTACTCCTGGAATGTAATAAAATCTTCCATTTCCAAAAAAACGTAGATGGAGGAGTTATTTTAAGTTATCTTTTATAATGGCAAAGGTGGGTAATTTACATAGAAAATTAGAGGGTTACTTTATGTTTTTTTCATAATGCCGGTGGTGGGTAATTTTTAATAAACTGCAATAGATCCAATGACGGTTATCGTTTATGATGATTTAAGTGTACTAAATCAAAGGCCGATGTTTCGATTATTGTGATAATTTCTAGGATTTATCTTTTTTCCTAGCGCGTCTGGTGAGAGTTAATGTGATGCCTCCGTTGAGGCCTCTAATTAGTAATCGTAAGATATAGGCACTTTTGCAGATTAAAACCAAAACATAAATCATGATGATCTCATACTAGCATGTGTAGCCCTAAGATATTAGTAAGACCGAGCAGCATGAACAACGATACGAACAACATCATGATCAGGACAGAAGGCTACCAACAAATTGGATTATGGGGTGAGCGCTTCCCAAAATCTTTATTCATCGTCTTTCGGTGCATGATCACAACTACGAGAGTTCCGGAGACCAACCCTCTAATTGCCGGTGCATGTAGATGCTCGGGATGCAGAGGCTACGGTGGTGACACAATAGTGAGTAGAGGAAAAACCCTAGCTAAATTAGATGTGTTTTGGCACTGGCCGATAGGTTCACGATCTAAACAGTTTATCATGCCATGGTGGTGGTACAACAGTGAGAAGAGGAAAACCCTAGCTCGAATAGATGTGTTTTGGAGTTAGCTCATATGCCCACGGTCTAAACTGTTTAGGACTCCTATCCATAAATTTCCACACACAATGCTGCCAGGTGCCAGACTTAGGCTAGGTGCTGCCCATCCGCGCCCTTCGCCCCGCCCCGCCTGGTGAACGAGGCAAATGAGCATGTGCATGGGATTTCTTACCTCCCCACAATAGATTTGAGAAAGTAGAGAGGACTTTCATATTTAAGTAAGATATCTCCACTTCTATAAGGTGGGCCTAAAGGACTCCTACAATCTATTAGCTTCTTTCAATAATGCAACTGCCAACTTTGTTAATAAGTTTCCATTATTTAAGGAGCTCGCCGGTTTACATCAAGAGATAGAATCCCTGGACAGTGCAGACAAACATTTCTACGTCAACATCTCGTCTGGTTAGTACAGGAGCTTCCGACTATACCTCTCGTTCTCAGCTCTTGCTCGCCATTTCTTCGATCGATGGAGCTATTCTAGTGGGAGAGAAGCATGGAAAATATGTGAGAATTTATTGTAATGTAATTCTGGTGGAGATTAAATGTGAAGTGGTGATGATCGGGATTCTTTAGCTACCGTCTACCAATGTGAAATGAAACATAATTATTGTCTGGTCCCTGCTAGAATTTAGTTGTATTTTATCCATGGGGCTATTAAAGAGCGATTTCTACTGAGAATATGAAGCTGAGAGCAATGCCCCAGTGGTAAAGTAAGCCTCTCATTAGGGCAATTGGAAGTAGTATATATGAGAACTCTATATATGAAGCTGAGAAGCTCTTTACCGAGTGCCCGAGATTTAACTCTCAGCAAGGACTTTTGCACTCGTCAAAGATCCGATTTCTAGTAGTGTTGGTGGATCCTCCTCACATAAAAAAATGGTATTTTTTTGTCCCGATTAACGATTTTTTTTGCAGGGACTCCAGGACGCAATTTGTATAGGCAGTTGTGATTTACAACCACTTCTAGAAATCGATTTGTAGAGGCAGCTGTTTTTGCCACTGCAGATGCGGCATGTTGTAGTACTTATCCCCAATAATGTGTACATGGCTCAAATGTGTACTTATCCCCACTGCAACTGCTTGGTGGAGCCTCCTCAGATTAAAAAAAAATGCTATTTTTTCATGATTAATGATTTTTTGGATGAAATCTGGGAATCAATTTGTAGACGCGGCTGTTTTTGCCAGCCGCCTAATTTCTTGCAACGAAAGAGTAGACGGCTGATTTGTCAACATCATTGCCCTTAAGGAACAGCTGAATTGTCAGTTCTTCATGGTTGCCATCATCCTGATGTCCTGGACTATTTGGAAGGCTAGAAACAGTGTCATTTTCAATAATGATCAGATGCACATCAGTCAGTGCAGAAGTTACTTCTTCGAGGAGCTTAAGCTTGTCTCCTGAAGAGTGGTTCTTCTCAAGAATTTGACCAATGGTTACAAAGCTTTTAATTGACTGCTGTAATAGCCTGATTTTTTTTGTTTCCTTCTTTGTCTCTTAATTCTGTAACCCCAACACCCCCCCCCCCCCCCCACCTCTGCCCCTCTATTCCTGTTTTTATTTGGTTTGTATTTTGTAATTGTTGCTACCTTCTTGTTTTTAATTAATTTTTCTGCAGGGGCCCCGGCCCCTCCAGGTTCGTCAAAAAAAAAAAAAAAAAAATGCAGATCTCTGAAATATAAGTTCTTCAAAGTCACATTTGTGGTACTACAGATCATAATGAGAATCTGCTCAAATGGGTCGAATCGGTTGTGCTGTCGTTACATGATTCATGGCCAAGAGAAAAACAAGATGGAAAATTGGCAATGAAGTTATACGTATACTGCCTGCCAATGTTTTTGTCACTTTCAATGCTGTAATTTATCCCATATATTAGGATTGTTGGATTGTATACAATCGTAGGACAAATGTATGACTTTTCAAAAGCAAACAGAGGAAGGCAGGAGAAGGATGTTTTGGACGCCAATACTTTTCAACAGGAAGAGTGATCATGAATGTAGACTCAAGATGAGGGACAAGATGAAACACCCCAGCAGAAACAATCAACCTCAAGATGGAGATTGTTGAGATGAAGGCGAGGAGAGCAATTTCAAGCACTCGAAGTGACGATCACCGCAAAGTTGATTATTGTGAGTAGATACGCTGATTGCACAAAAGAATGATAGAAGTCAAGAAATAAGTGGAGAGGGCCAATAAGGAGAGTGAATGACAGACAGGCGATGGAATGCAGAGCGACATCCATGCGTGTTGCACTAATCTTGAAAATATGACGGGCAAGTTTGAGAAGGATTCCGCAGCAACAAAGGCTTTGGTTTCTTTCCCTTCTCCTGTGCTGAAAAACATGGGCTGAAATCGATCGGTTACCAGCTTGCTTGGTTGAATGTTCAGTGCGCATGAGAGTTGATTCCAGCTGTGCGATGTAACATGTGCACATGTTATGCAGTAGCATTAATTTCTGGGCAAGATTTTTTTTTTTAGCATCGGGCAAGAATTTGTTATGCAGTGGTGTTATGGCCTTGTATAAGATCCTAATTTTTCTCTGATTCAATTCGTAATTCGAAGCAGTTTGATGACGCCATGCTTACTGTAATCTAATTTTTGCACCCTGTATTGTTTGGTAGCTTTAGAAGCTGACGAGAACAATGAAACACTCTGCAGTCTGCATCGATTTGTTGGTCTCATTAGAAAATATTCAAATAATGAGTTCAACACTTCAAGTAAATTTTGCTCTAAGTTTTGCACACTACAGCCTAGCAAGGATATCCATAAAACCATGTGCCGTGGCAGGCCATGCTTCACTTTGAAAGGCAAGTCTTCAATAATTGTTTCTGAGCAAAAATACATAAGCAGTTGTTATAAGTAATTATTTGTTCATCTCAACTACTTTTAGAACTTGTATCTACATTGTTCACTGAATTTAGAGTCCAGCTTGAACCGGAGTTAGGTAGCCGAATTCCTCTGGCTGGGTGTTTGTACAGGGGGAAGCCGAACTCGCACAGGAGAAGGTCGGGCCGCCGCCGGAGCACATCGATTTACGCTGCCGTCGCCCGTTCTATACCCAGCCAGAGTCCGCCGACACCGCCGGATAAGGTGATGATGCGCCTAACCCTAATCCCAACCGGTATTGAGTTGTCAAATTTGAGTTGGGTTGAGAATCCCGAGTCAAACTCTGTTTAATCTGCCGAACAGTTCGAGTACATTTTGCTCTTCCGGAAAGGAAGTGCAAACCTTCCTGAATCAATAAGAAATTGGGATGTTCAGAACTGTTGTGGCCGAGGAGGACAAGTTTTGGTGTCTTAGGTTTTGCTAGTTCTCAATCTCGCTAACCAGTAGCCACTAGCCATTGATGTCCAGGGCCATGGAGGTGCTGCGGGCCAAAGGTTTGGGCGCCGAGTTCCGGCATCCTGGCCAACCTGGGTGGCTCCCTCCCTCGCTCTCCGCCCTCCTGCCGTCAAATGGCAGTTCGGAGTCTGGCGCTCCTGGAGAGCTCTCTACCTCTCCGCGCAGCAGCCGCGAGTCAGGAGATTCTGGATGTTTATCTTTCGAGGAACGCTGTCTGATCAACCTGGCTAAAGCTTACCGTGCGGCTCCACCACCTCCTGCACCCTGCTCGGTGAGAACCTTTGTTGTTTTATTCCTTCGGTAATTTGTTTATTGTTTCACCTCATTCTGATTTACATGTCTGACTCTGACAATGGATTTTTGTATATTTAACCCTGTTAGTGATCCCTAAGACTCGTAATTCGTAAAGCAAATTAACTAATTGGATTGGACAGTGTTTAAGTGTTGTTTTTATGTCATCATGCACTTGTGGCTGTGACTCTTAATCATTCTATTGTGCAGGAAAACCTGTAGCAATTCCATAGTATCACTAGCAGAACCCTTCCATATTCACTATGCAGACGAAATTACTATTTCAAAATATAAGACTTTTAAGGTGCTAGTTTTCTTTGAAGGTTGTGCATTATTCATACCAGTTTCATACTATCAAGTGTTTTCTTTTGTTGCAATTTACTCTTTGATTTATTTAAGAAGCAAGAATTAGTGGTGGCTCAAAGGGTATCATATAGTATACTGTCATATCCTTGAAGGTGGTCATTCGTTGCTGTCATTAATATCATAATGCCAGTTGCCAAAAGTTTCATGCTATTTTCTGTTTTTCATATTTCCTAACATCATTCCTATCTGATCTCTGTAGATACAAATAATATTCTTGTATAGATAATGTCTTGGATGCTGATGCTTGATGATTATTGGTTCTGTTTTATATGCACTGGATCGGGCATTTCAATTTGACACTATTCTATACATGTGTTGTTTGGCGCAGGAAGATGACACAGGCAAAAAAAAGTCATGTTCTACTCGCTAATCCAAAAGTTGTTCTTGAGCAGTCCACGAAATATGCAAGGGGTGCATTGGAGCACTTAAACAAAAGGAGGAAGGTGCGTGCACAATTTATTGACATACAGTACTATGTATCTTGGATGTGTAAACTGCATTTCTTGACCTTTCATTATTTATTCTGCCCAGATCAAGTTTGAGCTCATGGATGTCATGCCAGTCAACAATATGCCTGAGTCAGGCAATTTTTACGCACATGTTAACTTTACTGCAAGGTCCTCAAAGGAAGGTTCACAAGAACAACTTTTTTTTGCTGAGCTTCAGCTTTGCAGCAAAAAGAAGTCTTCAAGTGGCTTCCTTGTAACTTGCTGTGAGCCACTGGGTCCTCATTGTACCGGTGAGTTTTCTTTCATGTGAGTTGGGAGATCCTCAGTTCTTTATGAAAAAAAAAAACTGTCACATCTAAGATAAAAAAATGAATACTTGTTTAAGTGGATTTTATTTTCATGATTCCATTTTTTTGGAGATATAAGTTGATCTAAGATTCTTCCCATACATGTTATTAGAGAAGTATGATTTTTAATTGCATACATCATTTACTAAAAAAGTTGGAAAACTCAGTCATGAGCTTCCCTGAAATTCTCACATGAGCTGGCGGATTATTTTTCTGCAAGCTCTTTATATTTTGCTTGTCGGTTGGAATGGTGGTGGTTTAGCTTACTTGTAGTTACTGTTATGTAGAGATTGCTCTGTCGTTTGTCCTGGGAAGTTTGGTAATAGCTGTGAGTTTACTCATGATCCTTTCTATGACATGGGTGCTGTTTTATAACAGATCCCCTCAGCATTTTAGAACTATGTCGTCTGTGGTTTGAGGAATTTGTTGATCAGTATGAACCTGTTCCACGTGTTTTTGATTTGGTTATAGCTCAGCACAATCTTCTTTCATTTTTTTTTACTGTATAACAAACAAAGCACTCTAGCCCCTACATCTGCGATGTATACATTCTTTATTAAAAAGTTTCAGCAAATGCTAGGGTGACATTCTCGAGAATTGTTAGTTGTATTCAGAACAATGCTCAATGCTCTATTGTTTCTATTGGCAGACACTATCAGATCAATATGTATATTTTTACATTTATGTAGTGCTTGTCCCAACCAAGTCAATGTTCTGAACAAGTTATTTTTATTTGTTGCAGTTGGGCACAAGGGGTTTCTGGTCGTTGGGTCGTTAGCGAGGAAAAATGTTGATTTCACGCGCTGCTTTGCCTGTAGCCCAATGATGTTCCATCCCCAGGGTCAGAAGTACATCGCTGGCCACTGCAACATCCCCTACATGTACGACAGTCCGTACTAAAGAGAATTAACTGCCAGGCTCCACTATGCATTTTTTTTTGAACAAGTGCATCTGTGAAAGAAGCGCATTTGGATTAAAGCTGAGGAATGTAGTTCTGTAGAAAAGGAAAAAGTAAATGTAGCTCAGTACTCGGTGAGATTGCTGTTGAAAACATCAGCACTACCATGTCCCACCTTTTATGGTACTCTATATGTATGCATTCTAATGTTCCATGGAATGATATTTATCAGCAAACTTATGGTGAAACAGAGCCAAAAATGAAGGGGTTATTAAATTGAAAACGACTTACATCATTGCCTCAACCACAAGGGCATGGTTTCTCTTGTCCCTCTCTGAGTCTGAGCATGCTTATAATTTCTATGTTCCAAATTGTAAGATCGTTTGGCTTTTTCAAATACAATTGTCTAGATATAATATATCTCTAAGTGTACAGGAAAAGATATGTTTCTAGGAAAGTTTAAATGTCTTACAATTTGAAAGAGAGTATATTATTGGTTAGATGTGACGTGTGTGCCAAGCGGCAGATAGGTTGTGCCATGGGCATGCCATTATTCTTTACATTCACCTTCCATTTGTTTTCTATTTGTTGGGGAGTATGCTTATTGATTTCAAGTCTCGATCATTTTACGCCAAAGGAAAAAAGCACTATATATCTTAATGGACTTACAAAGGAAAGAGAACTTACAAAGAAAGTTTTTCTGTGACCGGCTAACTGGATTCTCATTGTGATGGGTAGGAAGTTTATTTAGACTTTCAATTTCAATTTGGTACATGCGTCATGGGCAGTTCCATGATATTGGATTACATATACAATTTTTCGTATATGTTTGGTTTGTGTGTTGCTGGTGTTGTTGAATTCTAAAATATTAAATATCAGAGCTTTGCAATGGTAGACGGCATGGACTGGAGGTGAAGAATGTCATCACGAAAAGCTACTAGATTTACTCTAGTTATTGATCTTTCTTACTGCACAGAGACGTTGATGTAAACAGGGCATTATTGTACTCTCAAACCCTTCCCCTTCACTGAAAAAAGGCTATATGCAAATGATGGCGACGTACAATATTATTCAACAGTTAAACTAGGGACGGGCTTGAGGAAGAGCGAGGTCACAACACCCTCTGTTGCCGGTGAAGCTGTACCCATCGTTGCCACCATAGTGGACGACCTCAATTACCCTTGCTTGGTTGATCACTGCCACATGGTAGTTTTATTACCAACACTATTGAACTTTTGAAAGTCAGGTACCTTTCATCCCTCGGGATTCTTCATATAATTATAGGCATAAGGGTATGACTTGGTGTACATATTCTTAGCGGTTTTCAAGTGTACACCTAGACTTTCTTCGAGGGGCTTAGTAAAATCCTCTCTAAACCGATTCAACACATCGTAGAAATCGTTAGAGGGAGGAGGGGTGTTGCCCTCAAGCATAGTATTTCTACTAAGAGACTTCGGTGGGTGAGGTAAAATATTGTTTCCCTCCGAAGCTTTTGATGCCTTATAATCGGTTCGTAATTGACCCAATTTTTTAGCACTACCTATTGTACTTGTTCCAGCATGACCGGTTCCAGTACACAGACCCGATTGCATTTTACTAGCATCAGCAAAAGATGATTGGTTCTTGAAAGAACCTTGGGGCATACCAAACTCAGGTTGTTGTAAAACACCCTATTCATCGGAATCTATTGCTTTACTTGTTAGCTTAATTATCTTAGCCTCTAACAAATTATGTGAATGTTGTATGGATGAAGTAAGAGCCTTATTTTGATCTAACAACATTTTAGCAACTTCAGCTTGAGTAATCGGACCATCATAAAATTTGGGGTCAGTTTCATTATTTACCTGCTCATCTGATGATGCCATGATATCCTCAACGCTTGCTCCTGTTCTTGAGTCACCCGTTCATGACGATACTTCACGCAGCCATCTAAGAAGGCCTTCATAAGAGTCATCATCTTTGCATCTAGTTGGGCCTTCAACTCAGGAGATAGCTCCTCTACGGACGTAGGTCTGATGATGTTACCGCCATGGACATCGCTTTTGCCTTGCGTTGAACCGTCACCTGCACCCATGTCACCAACCGGTGGAAACTTCAACTTTTGCCTCGGTTTCTCTAGCGAAGTCGCCAAAAAGTATGTTAACGTCGAAAGTGATCCGGCGGCAAGCACACCACACGTGGACTTTGGACGCTCCTGAGGTAGCCCTAAGCGATCTGCAACGTGGCACCTACGAAGCGTAACCGGCAAAAACCGATCTAGAGACCGGTAAGCCGATGTAGACCTTGTAGATGGCTGGAAAAGCTCTCGAACTCGCTCGCGTAAGGATCCGTCAGGAATGAGCACGTGGAGGATCTCCTAGGACCAGCGGATGGCGCCTAGGATGCCAACGAACCTCGCGGAGAGAGCCGCCGGACAGCAACTAGAGGGGTTGAAGAGATAATTAGGGCAAAGGAGATAGATTTTGTGTTGTTGTGTTTAATGATTGATAGGTGGGATTAATCGGCTGTGATCCTCTCATATATATAGAGGGGGGTGGTCTTATCCCAGTAGGAAACAACTCCAAAACTCGTACGTCAAGTTTCCCACATCAAAACTTCCCAAAAACACGACTCCAAATGGAGTCGGTTTCTGCGCGACACGCACCGGACGCATCCGGCGCCTCAGGTGCGCGTCCGGCACGCAGGCGCGTGCGCGACCCTCTCTGTGTGGCGTCCGGCGTGCGCCGGACGCACCTGTTGCCTGCGTCCGGCGCGTGGCCCGTCGCGCACGCACGCGCACGCGCGCCCACGCCGTGTCCGGCGCCCGAGGCCCCTCGTGGACCTCTCTGGGGAGCGTCCGGCGCGTGCCGGACGTGTCCGACACTCCCCCGTCGTGCGTCCGACGCGCGGAGCCCTTTGCATAGCATTCGACGTGCGCCGGCGCGTCCGGCGCCTGTTTCAGTGCCGAACTCGCCCGTCTCGCCTTCCATCGATGCGTTGACCTCTGTTAGCATATTTTTCAGTGTCAACACCGCCCTACCGCTCCATTACAGTCCCTGATCTCCTCCCTCTGTGCCTCACGCTTCCCCTCTCTGCCTCTCCCTTCTCCCTCTCTATTATCCTCAAGCTCTTAGAGCATATCCAACAGAGTATGTAAACCATTTTGTAAATCTAAATTTGGCTAATATAAGGAAAAACTAGCTCCCAACAGATTGTCTAAATAGCTCTCCAGTTTAGATAACTCTCCCTCCCGGAATTTTCGCTATCCAAAGATGGATAGCCTATGCCGCTCGCCATCTCTCATGGAGGCATGTTCCTGCATGCGCTGGCTCCCTTCCCACACGTTGATTTGGTCAAGAAGCCTTTGGTCCGTCTGATTGGGCGAGTTGAAATATAGAAAAGCAAAATTTAGCTAAGCTGATGGATTAGCATATGTTTTTTATGACTTTTCTAATTTACATAATGGCTAAATAATAGAATTTAACTAGTACTTTTAGAACGTCTCTTGGAGATGCTCTTAGTGGCTATACGACTTCATGTCTCCACCCATCCTCCTCCTTTGCTCGCTATCCTTACTATAGTTTTCTTGTGAGTTTGACTTGTGAATGAATGAATTGCATGTAACTTTTTAATGAAACTATGAATAAAAGTTCACAGAGTGGAGTATTTTTTTGGTGCTACTTACCGGTCTGTGGGCTGGCACGGCTTGTAAATTTGGCTCTGCTTCGTGAGATGACACAACAAGAAAAAAAAATAGCTCATAGTGTGCTGTGCCTGGGCCAAAGACCGAGCCTATGGCCCGGAGAGGCACAGTCAGGAGGCAGGCCATGCCTGCCAAGTCAACCCTTTCTGTGTGCCCATGCCATGCCGAGCCGTGAAGGCCCAATGGCCATCTAAGCTATCTGATCATCTAAGCAATGGCTGAGATCAACCCTGTGTGCTCGATAGAATGACCCCAAACCCTAGCCTTCTTCAAATCTTTCTCGCCCGTCACGTTTCCTGTCTCTCGTGGTCTCACAGACCTCACCCCCACCGCCGGTCCTTGGCAGCGGCGGCTGCGGATCCATGGCCTCTATTCTAGGCATCCAAGGGTAGAGCGCCATGACTGTGATCGAGATCTGTATTTGTAGCGGCCCGTCCCACCCTGATCTGCATCGGCAGCGGTCCGGTGGAGGCATGGCGGAGGCCATGGCCCATCTGCCCGTCGCTGCGGACGGCGCCGAGGCCGGGCGACCAGGTGAACAGGCAGGGATCACCGACCCTTCGCTGCCCCACGATCCCTCTTCAATCCAAGGCGAGCCCCGACCTTGATCTGGCTAGGATGCTTCCCGAGGATGTCGATGCATGGTGGAGGCGGAGCACGAGGTCGGCGACGACCACACCACCGTACCAGGGAAGGACCGCGTCGAGCACGTCGTCAGCGCCAAGGTGAGCAACCCTGATCCCTCGCTGGCAGGGTTCGGCTAGTCCCGATCTGATCGTGCTGGCTGATTTTAGTGTCGGGTTTGCAGGCCGAATGAAGAATAGGTGCAGGAGCTGCAATATTCAAATTGTTTTTGTCTATGCGTTTCCTATATATATTCTATAGCATCGTTTAGCATTTTGTGTCCTGGTGAGCATTGGTATAGAGTATTTCGAATGAAATTAGAAATCCCGGTTTCTAAAATGGGAGTGTCGTCGTCGTAAACTTCTGGGAGTACTCCCATGTTGCCAAAGTTACTGTGACCATGATCACATTGAACAAACTGGAATTAGGTCGGTGTATACTTGCTTCTAATTCAATGCATATATGTAACAGAAAATTCGATTGTTCGAACAGATTACTGTCCCAAGTCATACTAAGTTGATCACATATCAAAGGAATGTCCTTTGGGTTTCTTTATAATTGACCACATATTTGTTGCAGTTATCTATTCACTCTGAAAACTGTAAAATACATTTATAGATTTACTAGAAACGGGAATCTTAAGGAGATTATAGTATTCATCCCTTTTTCTAAGCTCTTTAAATCTAGGAGAGTCCGTAAAAAGAAATGAGCATAGGAGAAATAATCAAGGCAGCTGTGTATGTTTAATATGCTTTGCCCTGTGGAGGGGCGTGAGGCTTGCTTGTCCTCATAGGTGCCTGCTGCCCACGAATTTCTTATTGCTGCTGCTGTTGGAATTATTTCAGGTGTTTCGAAGAATTTTATGGTGTCGAAAACCGGTGAGAGCTGCATGTGCAGGTGCATTCAAATTTCATAGTATGTGTTAGTTTGAATGGTGCCAATCAATTCTACATGTTTAGAGAAATATCATTACTCTTCGTGATATTAGAAGCCTACCATTACAGTTTCACTTGTCTTTGAAATATACCACTACTTGCCCCTTCGACTCATTTATCTAAACTTTTAGCCAAAATTGTCCACTTCTTCACCCTTTGCTCGCTCTCTCTTTTATGAGCTGGACAGCGTATGTCCAATATCGCAAATAGTAATGGTATTTCTCCAAACTCACAGAATTGCATTGGCACCATTCAAATTAACCCTATTCTATTTGGAAGTTATACTGATTTCTTCGACAGTCTTAATTCTAGTTCCAAAGCAATGTTTCACGACTGCTAAAATTGGTATCTATTGACATGTCTATTGTCTTTTAGGGTTCCACTGCAGATTCTTTGTTGGCTGTTGCATGTCATCGCTATGTTATCACTATGCTCAGGTCAGCCAACTACTTCCTTGATGCTTGTCAATGACGTTGCAAATGCTATATGTTTATTGCAACTAGAATCTTAAACGGATGCAACATGTTACTATTTCCACGATTAAGTTATGTTGCAGTAGTTACTTGTTTTAAGTGCCCTTTGGGTAGGGTCTAGTAGCATTACGTAAGTGACCATCAGGTTTGCCATGTGGGGCCGCACCTATTCAAGGCAATGGCGTGCCCCTGACATCCACAGGGCTGCTGAAGCTGCGTGGGTGCAACCTGCAAGTGCGGTCACCATGCATGCGGCACACGCGGATTAGGCGGCCAAGGATGCTATTCTGGGAAGTGGCTAAGCATGCAGCCACAGGCACACAGTGAAGCCGGGGATGCGGAAGTGACTGAGCATGCAGCTGCAGGCGTTTGAATTAGAGCAATTAGCTCTCGTCCATTTGTTTGAATCAATTAGGTCTCGTCCATTTGTTTGAATCAAGAGCAATTAGCTCTCGCCCATTGAAGGTAAGAAAGATAATACCCATCTAATCTCTCTCTAAAACAACCAAGCCTGCGGCGGAGGGGAAAACCTCGCCCGAGAAGACGGATCACGGCTACGATCTATGTAGCCGAGGACCGGCTAACCAAGGGTCTTACACCCTTGACAACCTGGTATCATGGTCCCAGCAATCCTCGTCATCCTGCTCCACCTTCCCAAAAGCCGGCGCACCCTGCACTCCACCACTAGCAGTCGCGCCACCACAACTACCAACCACCGCGCCAGCCTCCTGTGCTGCACCCATGGGAGAAAACAGCGTCCTCAAGGCCACCGTCAAATCCCTCACCAAGGCCGTCATGACTCTACAGGCCATCGCAGAGGCCAACACCAAGGCGCTGCAGCCCAACACCAAGGCCATCGCCGCCCTCACCTCCGAGTGTTCTCCAGAAGATGGACTTCCCGCAGTCCGACCCGCTCATCTTCATCAACCGGTGTGAGGTGTACTTTCACCAGCAACGGATCATAGAGGAGGAGAAGGTGCGGATGGCATCTTACAACCTTGAGGAGGGCGCCCAGATGTGGTACATCCATGTCCAGACGGACGAGGGTACCCCATCATGGCGCCGCTTCAATGAGTTGATCAATCTGCAGTACGGCCGCCCCTCCGCACCGTCCCCCTCTTCGAGCTAGCCGATTACTACCGTACCTGCACCATCGCGGAGTACTAGGATCGCTTCTAGGCGCTCCTTCCCGCGTCTCTTTCTTGGACTTCCAGGCAATAGGAGAAGAGCCAAGAAGAATACAATACCTTGTTATGGACTGACAATCTGTCGGGTCACTCGCCCAAGTGGAGTATGAGTAAGCATGAAGCTGAAGTGTGGACTATCATGCGCATAGAGTAAACTTTGAGATGATATCCCCCGTAGCTAGCATAGCACACAAAGTAAATGTCCAAAATGAATAGAAGTTGGGGCACAAATAAACTGACTCAAAATATAGACTGTATGAGCAATATATGGCCTGGAGATAGTGAGGTTATTAAGGCTGCCCACAATATGTCAATATCAGTGGGATGAAACTGCAAGTGAAGATCCATGGGTGTGGCAGCAGGTAACCTATCAATGAGGCCTGAACGAGCAACAAGATCTTGTATGTACTTATACTGAGAAAGATGGTATCCCTTAGTAGATTGCTTGACCTCAATGCCTAAGAAATAACTGAGAGGACACAAATCAGACATTTGAAGTTCAGCACTGACTTGTTGTTTCACATGGGAAATGTGATCCTCATCATCACTTGTAACCATCATATCATCAACATAGAGGAGAAGCAACATACGACCACGCAGTGACAAATGAACAAATATAGCCAGATCATGATCACTAGCTGAAAAGCCAGCAGCCTGTATCGCTGAGACAAAATTCACAGGCCAAGCACTAGGAGCCTGTTTAAGGCCATATAAAGCACGGCGAAGAGAAAAACATATTGATGGGGACGGGGTTCCCGATCTTCCATCAGGTTCAAGATAACGCTCAATTTGGTGCAGTCGCGACATAATTCGATCTGATTTCTGAACAACCTAGTTCTGAACCCCACAATCACAGCATCACGTCTCCTCTGGTTATGGACCGTCAAGGTGCGTTCGAGCTCGCCAAGAAAGCTGAGTCCTTTGCCTGCCAATCGAAGAACACAAGCAAAGAACAAGAAAGAATGCAACCAAATTGCAGATGAACGATTAACCTCACAAGTTGGGGTCTTACAAACCAACTCAGCGGCAAAACTATTTACAACTGAATAATCTAACCAAAACCCGATGAAGAAGTTACATCTCGGGGGTGTCTAAATACATGCATAGGAAATGAAAAACATGTCGTGGTCGCTAGGAGATCCTAGAGTCATGGCGCATGGTTATTTTGTAGAATAGTCTTCAAGCATACATGGTGGATGAAGGTCGTGGACAGGATGCAGTCTTATTGTTTGCTAAACTTTGAACACCGCCAACCCCACCACCAACTAAAACACGACCACCATCGTCAGTCGACGACGTCGACATGGCGAACTTTGAAGTAGACCCAACTCCCTACATCCCAGAAGGTTTTGATCTCGAACAGTGGGCTCGTCCTGCCAGAGGACGCATGGTGATCGCCGGGAACCCACCTCATCGTCGTGAGCAATATGCTATTGCGACAATCACGCCAGCGCCGCAGAACCTTCATCAGCTTCATCAAGCTATGGATGACGTGCAGAATTACTTTGAGCAGGTCTGGCAAGTGAACGTCCAGTCAATCTGTCCCACCCCATTGGGTCTTTGTTTAATCCAGCTCAGCAATTAGAAGGCAATCCATGACTGGTCTTAATCCTCATTTTCTACCTATGGTTAGAGAAGTACGCCTAGAAGCTCATGATGAAGGCTTTAATAATAGGGTCTGTCCCTTTGCTAGAACATGATGGGTGATGTTTCTAAGCTTCCGTCTAGATTATCATACTCAAGAGTATATTATGCAAGCTGTCAGTAACTTTGGAACTATTGTAGTATGGACAAACAATGATCGTTTCAAGTCCAGAGTTCTTGTTAAATGCTCAGTTCTACAGATTGGTAACATCCCAAGAAGTCTAATTGTTTGCAAACCTACTGTTGTTTTTTTTTTGACGCAAAAGACTGGGGGAGATCCCCACGGTACGAAAAGAGGCTTTATTTACAAAAAGAGAACAAGTACAAAAGGATACAGAGAACTTACAGGGGGGAGGAGCAAGAAAGCAGTTACAAGTTGTTCAACCAAAACAGAATGCTCGATCTATCTACCTCTCTAATTCTAATGGATTGCAGAGTGGCCTCATCCTTGAAGTTTTGCAACCATCTGTTAATGGAAGGCTGAATGTTGTCAAAAACCAATCTGTTCCTCATCTTCCAAAGCTCCCAGGCAGCGAGTTGGAAGATTTCCATGAATGGCAGGGCAGATCTGTGCTTGGTTCTAGCAATTCTTCGGCACAGATTGACATCATTACTCCGTAGAATTGAAAGCTTGGCCCAAGCAGCTTTGGGCGAATTGGCACCGAAAGAAGAGATGCCCAATGGTTTCGACAGAGTTTGATTGGCGAGCACACAAAAGGAGTTAGGCTGAACATTATAATTTCTTCTAGCCAGCATGTCTTTTGTGTTAAGCCGGTCCATGATCACCAGCCACAAAAAGAACTTGATCCTCGGGATGACTTTAGATTTCCAAATCCAACCAAAAACTTCAGGAGTATTGATGTGGGAGAAGGCCAACTTGTACAGCTTAGCAGCAGAAAAGTTACCCGAGCCCCAGCAAAAGATCCTCTGATCAGTGTCATTAGTCAACTCAAAATTCTGCATAAGACCTCTAAGTTCATCAAGTTCCAAGGCAGCCTGGTGAGAGATAGGAATATTAAACAAATCTTCAAGGCTGATTGCTTGAGCAACATCTCTGACAGAAATGTCAGGATTTCTAGCAAAGATTGAGATGGATGGGAAGAGGTCCAGTAAAGGGGTACCAGCCCAATTGTCCTTCCAAAATAGAATTGAAGAACCATCACCAATCGACAATTAGTAATTTCCCTGTAAAGGCCATTCGGTTTCATAATGTCCTTCCACCAAAAGGATCCAATCGGCCTATGAGCATGAGGGATAGAGTTATCATAGTACTTGAACCAAATTTGCTGGACCCATGGAATGTCCTTCTTTTTATAGAACTTATGCAGCTGCTTCATAAGGAGAGCATCATTCTGTAAATATAGATTTTTGATCCCAAGCCCACCTTTCTTTTTTGGTCTCTGGACCATAGGCCATGCCACAAGGTTGCCCCCCTTCTTTTTATCAGAATTACCTGCTGTTGTTGGTGGGTCTGGACAGTCATGGACAGTTCCAGTATTTGTTTTGAATTCAGAGAATAATGAGCATGTTCCTGAAGGTGAGGAACCAGTGCCAGATGATGGCAACCCTCACCCTTTTCCTGGTAACCAAGACCAACAACACCATGATCTCTGCGAAAATGAACAAGACACGGAAGACATACAACAGGCCAATGAAAATGAAGGATTGGTCCCACCTCTGTTGCCTAATGCTGTAGCTGCAGCTGCAAATGTGCAAAATGCTCTCCGAGTCGAGATGGTTGATCAGACTGAAGTGGAACATGTGCAAAATTTAGCAAATGAGTTTGTTTTCGAGGCCATGGTACAAAATCAAGATGCATAGCAAACCTCACAAAGTGTCAGTTCAGAAGCCCAAAGTTTCTTCAGGGCCCAAGGTGCTCAAATCAGACTAGAACTGCCTTTGATAGAAGAAAAGCAAGCAATTGTACCATTTTTTGATAAGAACTGGGACAAAGATAATGAATTTGCAAGCAAGCAATTGTACCCAACTCTTCAGCTAGCAAAGATAATGAATTTGCACCAAGATTATGGCCCCATGCCATCAGCAGAAATGTTACTACAAGATATATTATTCAATGTTTCACACAATCAGCACATGTTGTATGTTCCACAGCCTATCAATCTTGGTCTTAGTCAATTTGGAATTGGTCGGTCCCTCCATTTTCCTCCGGAGTATATCCTTGCAAGAAAGCAACCAATGCAAGTTATTCTTCCTTTATTGGACACGATGACATGTCGATTCAGAATTAGCGATCACCCTTTATGGAAAGATAAATGGGAAGCATCAAGCTCGATCCTCCCTTGACCCCCGGTTTCTCTGAGAATTGATGAGGATGGAAAATATATCCTCAAGCGAACTGAAGAAAATGGTGAAGAAAATGGTGAAGAGTTTCAGGAAAGTGTCAATTCTTTATCTCTTGTAGTGACTCCAGCCAGAGATGATACAAATGAAGCTCAGATGGTTTTCTCAGAGATGAATTTTTCAGAAACTTGAACAATGCAGCAAGAGTTTTCTAGTACGAATTTGCCAAAAGATCTCGTCCGTGATGGTACAAGCTCTTGATGCATTGAAGGAAATGTCTGCACAATTTCATTCAGAACAAGTGAATGATGCCTTGTTTGCTGATCCAATGAAGTTAGTGGCAGATGATGAAAATACCAAGCATAAATGCTACTCGGATGATACAAGATATTTTAGAAGAGACAAATGAGGCATTAAAAAATGCATGTTTCCAGAACGATATTTATATAGCAGAAGCAAATGAAGAGGTGCCAGTAACGAACCTGTAGTTAGCTCTACACCCATATGTTGTCCATCAGCAGGAGACTCAAGATACTTCAAGCCCTTCATTATAGATAATGGTTGATGTCCAGCCACTACAAAGTATCTATCCTAATCAATCAGCAACAACTCCAAAAAATGCCATGATCATCTGAGAACAACCAAAAAGACCCAACAGGAAAAGGCCTACAACAGTTGTAGATGATGAGGTTAGGAGAAGTACAAGACTGAGCAAGCAGCCTAATGTTGAGCTCATATATCTTGATGAAAAATCAAAGCCAAGAAAATTGAATAAAAAAGACACACGCATGTTGCAGCAGAAACTCCAACTTGCTCTAGAGGAGGTGGCACATAAAGGGAAATAATCACTTATGCCATTTATGCAGAACCTGGCCTATGCCATTTATGCAGAACCTAGCAATAGCATATTGTGAAGTGGATCCCGAGGATGTCATTGAAGCCAAGCTGCCCTCCAACAAGAACGATAATGAATAGAAGCTTGATTTTCACTTCCAAGTACTACCGGACACTGTAGTTCACTTTTTTCTTTTGTTCTACTGGAATTTTTTGGCTGCTTTTGCTTATATGTTAGTGGTGGCTGTGCACCCACTATTTATTTCTCTGTTCATCGATGCCTATGGATCATAATCGCACATGGAACTTGTTATGTTGGAATGTGCGAGGTTTAAATGAACCTGATAAATGAGATCTTATTCGGAATAAAATAGAAGAAAGTTCATGTTCTTTATTTTGCTTCAGGAGACAAAAAGAGAGGAAATAGATATTCTCTTTTTAAGAAAATTTGCACCCAAGAGATTTGACAATTTTGAATATTGCCCCTCAGATGGAGCATCTGGTAGAATTCTTGTGGCATGGAATTCTAGAATATTTTCTACAGTAGTGATTGACTCACAAATTTTTGCCATAAGATTGCAAGTAACATCTGTCCACGATCTATCTGAATGGAATTTGGTTATTGTATATGGTCCAACAAAAGAACCTGAAAAGACTTACTTTGCTTCATGGCTATACAGTCTAGATATTGCCCACGATGACAACTATATTATTATGGGAGATTTCAATTTGTACAGATCAGCAGCTAATAGGAATAGGCCAGGTGGAAACACAAATGATATGCTTCTCTTCAATGACATCATACATCACTTAGACCTCACTGAATTGCCAATTAAAGGCCGAAGCTACACTTCGAGTAATATGCAAGATCAACCACTAATGCAACAGTTAGATTGGTTTTTTACTTCACAATCTTGGACCCTTGCATATCTAAATACACTAGTTATGCCTCTAGCGAAGAATACATCAGATCACACCCCGTGCAAAATCCATGTTGGCACACACATAACCAAGGCATCTCTATTTTAGTCTGAGAACTACTGGACACGGCTACCTAATTTTGATAGCACAGTATCTACTGCCTGGTTCTCCTGCTCACATAGCAATGCTACTAGGAGCATATCACTCAAGTTTAAAGCATTGAGATCAAATCTAGCCATCCTGATTCAACATTGTAATATTGTGATTGCCTTTATGGATGATATAGAGGACACCAGAACCTTACATATTTCAGAAAGAAACTTCACATCCATCATCCAAGCTCAATTAAGGAAGCTATTACTATAACAAATTTACTGGAAGCAAAGATATACAGAAAATCTTGTAAAATTGGGAGATGAGAACACAAAGTTCTTTCATGCCAGAGCAACAGAAAGATTCAGATTTAATGTCATATCTCAAATCACTGCTGAATATGGGAGATTAGTGACAGAACATTCAGAGAAGGCAGCTTTGTTCTGGAATGAATTCAAGAATAGAATGGGTGTATCAGTCAACACTCAAATGCTATTTCAACTTAATCATTTGCTACCACAGCACAATCTAGAAGCATTAGTGGAACCTTTCACAAATGAAGAAATAGATTTGATTGCTAAAGATTTGCCAGTGGATAAAGCATCTGGACCGGATGGATTCAATGGGTATTTCATTAAAAAGTTCTGGAACCTCATAAAATTTGATTTCTACAGATTGTGCAACAAGTTCTATGCAGTAGATACTGCAGCAGTCCTACAAAGCATTAATTATTCCTATATTACTTTGGTGCCAAAGAAGACAAATCTAGAGTAGGTAACAAATTTTAGGCCTATCTCCTTGCTAAACTCAAGCATGAAATTTGTTACCAAATTGCTGGCAAACAGATTGCAAAAGACAATTCTTCAAGTAATACGAGAGAAATCAATATGGATTTATACATGGAAGAACTATACAAGATTTTTTGGGTTGGGCTTTTGAGTATTTACATCGTGTCATGCTTCCAAGAGGGAAATTGTCATACTGAAACTAGATTTTGAGAAAGCTTTTGATATGGTTGAGCATGCTGCCATCATAAATATATTGGAAGCAAAAGGTTTTCCAGCAAAATGGTGTACTTGGATCAAACAAGTGTCAAGCATAGGAACAACTTCTATTCTTCTTAATGGTGTCTCTGGCAAAGATTTCCATTGTAGAAGGGGTGTGAGGCAAGGGGATCCATTGTCCCCATTATTATTTGTTCTAGCAGCAGATCTCTTACAAAGCATTATAAACAAGAGATTTTTTAAAATGCTTAAGGAAATATTCAACGGCTCACGTCGACCGATCCGAAGGCTACAAAGGATGGAGGAAATGAGGGGAAATTGTAGAGAGGAAATGGGAGGAAATTCTGATGTGTATGACCGGTGGGCCATATGAGTCAAATTTCCTCCCATGTGTGTCAAATTTCTTCCCATTTCCTCTAAAACTCAGATTTTTATGACTCAAAACAAAAGGGTAGTAATTCCATTTTTGTTATTCTTTTTTCTAATCAAGGTTAGTATGGTAATTTGATAATTGTAGTAGTATTATAGTTGAGTAATTTTTTAGAGATGTGTTCACGCTAACTAAAAAAGAAAATGTCTTTCTAGGGTTTCGCCTCCGCCGCATCGACCTCGGCGGCGCGTGGCCCTAGCTCCGGCTTCAGCTTGCCCTTGATCCGGCGGTGCGAGGACACGGCACCGCGCACCCGTTGTTCCTCGATGTATGCCTCGTCGACTGGGCGAGGCCGGCACTTCCTCCACCACCACCACCACCACAACCCGGGGCACGGCCCCGCCGCCAACGCCGTCGCGGCCTCCTCGCTGCTCCTGTTCCTGCGGGGCCAGCCGAACCTCCCGCCGCTCCGCGTCTCCAACAGCGCGCCCGTCACGCCGCCGCTCTCCCCGCCCACGGCGGCGTCGCGGCCTCCCACCAAGGTCCGCAAGCCCGACTGGGAAACCGCCATCTTCGGAGCCGTCGTTGACCCGTTCCGGCACCCGTTCTTCATGGTCTCGCGCCCGCAAGCCCCACGCGCGCGCGCCGGTGCGAGCACCCGGACACCATCCTCGAGTGCGACGAGTCAGACGTCTGCTCGATCGTCGACTCCGGCCGCTAGATCAGCTTCCAGGTGGGCGCGGCCACCACGGCGCCCGCGTCGCCCACTTACAACCTTGTCCACCCGGGCGCGTCTGCCTCCAACTCCATGGAGCTGGACGGGATGGCAATAGTGGCAGTCGCGGACATCGGCGGCGGCAGGGGCACCGGCGGCCCCTCGGAGTTCGAGTTCGACAAGGGCCGTGTCAAGCCATGGGAAGGCGAGCGCATCCACGAGGTCACCGCTGAGGAGTTGGAGCTCACGCTCGGCATCGGCGCCAAGTGAAGTGAAGCGCACGACGGCCATCCGTCGCGTTCGCTGCTAAAGCTCGGATCTTTGAGCTCCCGTACTGCAATGCCGTTAGGTTCGAATTATTGAGTACTAGCTGATCGTGAAAAATGGATGGCTTGCTGTGAGATTGGCAGCAAAAATGTGTAGTTAGTTGCACGAGGAATTGCCGATGCATTCGTGCTGCGATTCGATCAGGCATATTTCGATGTAGGTGTAGGTGATTCTGTTTTTTCATTCATGAACTGGGAAATTGGGGTGAATCTTCAGAACAATCGTTTGTTCGTCCAATCGTCCGTCTGGATTGAATTATTGATCACAGAGTGACTGTGTGGTGGCCTATGGTCTTTGAACAAATTACATGTTCTGAAAAAAAATGCATATATGGTCTGTAAAAAAAACTGTCCCAAAAGCCCATGTGCTAGCGGAGACCAGACCTGAATACATGAGGCGAGCCGCGAGCGCACGGTGGTCTGGCTGTCGGGCTTGGGGCTTGGGCACCTGGGCTGCTGCGGCCTGCCGAGCCCACACATGCTGCAGTTGAAGACTTGGTCGCTGACAATACTGATCGCGCGCGTCGTGCAGCTGATGCGGCGCAGCGGGGAAGACGGGGCGGCCTGCACGCGCACGTGCTGAAGCAAAGTATGGCAAGCATTAGATGTCGTGCAGGACCCCCTCGCGGAGTCGTCGGACCAGATGTAAACCAGACGTCACCATGTCATGCAAGTGTTCACTACTACGGCAAGCAAGACAAGCATTAGATGTCGTGCACGTGTTCGTAACGAGGGGCTTCTCGCCTTCAAACCTTGTCATCACCGAAATCAAAAGATTAGCTTTTGGCCTACCGTCAACCATGGTGTCTACAAGCTCACGCTCTGAGCATACCCGAAGGTAAAACCAATGCTGTTTCCAAACGGCCCACTTGTTCTTATACACCGGAACCAAAAGAAGTGGTCGAGCGGGCGTGGCTTGGAATAAAATTGTAAGAGCCAATCTCTACCCCTAGTTTTTCCTTCGTAACCTCATGCCTGCAGAAGTTTTCATGAGGGAATAGATCATAGTGCCAGATGAAAACATTCAGGTCCAACTCTACATCTAAAAAGGCCAAAAGCTAATCTTTTTAGATGTAGCGAGAAAAATTCAATTACAAGCAGACATCAACTAGAAAGCTTAAACTTTAAGAGAAGAAATCTTTGATCTGAAAATGTCACTCATTTCTTGTCACACACACGCAATTAAATAGATATACTCAAACTCCAACTTAACTTTATGATAAGACAATACAATGAGTCTAATTTCGAACCAAAGCATAATGCAACCTAACAACCCACCCTTCAACAAGGCAAGCGACTTAGATTATTTGTGAAAAGACAACATGTTTCTTCATGGGGACATGTCGCCAGCATGTTCTTCTCCGTCATAGTTGTCAGCGTCATCTTCTCCATCACCGTTGTACTCCATGTCCTGCATTAAGTTGTGTACATGTTATTACAACATCAATGATTGTACGAAGAAGATTATTTGTGATAAGGAAGCAGTACTCACTTCGTCCAAAACTTCTTGTTCAGGTCCTACTAGGTACAGATGACATATCTTGGTCCTCTGTATATCATGAGCAACCACCATTTCATTCACCTCTTCCTGCCCATCTATCTTATGTAACCCAGTTGATGGCACACTGCCTGGAGTTGGATCGAGGTAGTACAACTCTGCGTTTCCTCTATATCCAAATTCTCTCAAAGTCTCCAATATGATGAAGAACTCAACAGAAGTGTGGCCTGGCTGCTTTATAGTAAACTGGCCAACATTTTCTCTATTGTCATAGTATTGTTGCAGATCCGGATAACGTTCCTCAACTATGTGAACCTTAAACCTCATTAGAACGCTCTGCAGGTATAGAAATAAAGATCATTGGCTACACGAACACTAAGAAAAATATTTATGTATGTATATGTATATACATACCTGGTCACACTCGTTGTCCATTAGTACAAACAGGACATGCCGTGGTACGTAGACCCCATGTTCTACCTAAAAACTAAAAACTCAAACGTTCAGATGGCTAGCTATCTAAATAATAAAGAAGTCTATCTATACAATTCATAATATAAATTACTAGTTTTATGTAATTACCTTTTCATTCTTCCTAGCACAGACCACCTCTACGGGGCCACGGACATCCTCTTTTTTGATGGAAGACTCAATTAGGGAGTTCAAATTGGACCGCTCATTCTCCAAGCCCTGATCCATTTTTGCAAACAATAGAGGCGTTAAGATCGCTATCTATATAATGCAAAATTTAAACTAATAGAGTACAGTTACCTCAAAATTCATGTTGCGATGGATATCCTGTTGTTCGATCAAGGCAAACAAGTTGCCAATGAGGGACTTCAACTTGGTTCGTTCATTGTCCAAATGTTCCACTTGTGCCCTTGCCTATATTCTTAAGTAATCAACGTCGTCTCGCTGACTCTTTAAGACCTGATCATATGATTCACGGGTCTTAAGTAAGGCTTCTTCTATAGTAGAACGTTCCTGTGCTATCAAGTGGGCAAGTAGAGCCCGCTGATCAGATAGCACTTTCTCATGTGGGCCGATAGTTCCTTCTCTTCAGCTTTGTCTAGTTTCGCACGTTGTTCTGACAAGTGCTCCTGATTTGTGTGTTCATGTTCCAGCTTGGAGATTTCAGCTTTGGAATGCTCAAGCTCGATCTTAAAATCCATATTGCTCTGAATCTTCTTCAGTTGCTTAACATTCTGCTCGTAATCTTGGAGCGCCCTCTGAACCTGCTCCATGACAGCTGGGATTTCGAAATCAAAATAAGTCAGTATGGTCCATACAAATGATTTCAAAACTAAATTAAATTAAATAGTTGAAAAAAGGTATGGGCCATTTTGTAAACATTCAGTTTTCCAACAGTAGCAGATTTAATGACATGATTAATGCAATTGTTTCCAAATTATTACTTTGCTTAGGCAAATTATAACTTTCGATTGAGGACAACTGAAAATGGCAATGACATAGATAGCAGTTACAGAAAAGACAGCATTTGTAATGTATGATGCATAGCTGCAACATAACTAGTTGATATACGAGAAGCCCATTTTTCTTTGTTAACTAAACTTAGAACCTGAATTTTGCAGGACCCCTGATGCAAATCAGATTTCATCCAATCACTCTCAAAATGTACTACTCAGCAATGTGAACAACCGAATCCAGAGATCCGTGTATACGAGACATTGATCAAATTTTTGATGTGACAATGCACGGTAAATTCTGCTATGGACAACTTGAAAGACTAAATCAATATGATATAAGGACAATGGAAGATTCGTATTGTTCTCATGCACAGAAGAGGGCATTAAAATAGAGATCTACTAGTAAACTTTGTATCATGAAATTCAGTCTAGTAAGCAGGTAACCCTAAGAAAAACAAAGGATCCCGATACATTGAAACAAGCTAGTCGTAAATTGTAACCAAACATAAACAAATAAGAGAAACACATAGAACCGTGCGACGGATTGCTCACCTCGCTGTGAAGATTGTGGAGGGGTACTCGTCGACGGCGATGCGGTGAAGGCAGACATCAGCGGCGGCGGCAACTAGAGCTCCGGGCGTCGACGTCGGGCGATCTAGGGCTAGGGCTAGAGCTAGGGCTCGGGTGGCTCCAAAAGGTTTTCAAAGCAGCGGCGCAGTGCTCTGGGCATACTCTTTATAGGCGCGGGGAACCTCATGGGGCGCGTTTCAGGGGATCGGGCGGCGATGGCTTCGCCCAGCTGATGCGGCGCACCGGGGAAGAAGGGGCCAAATCGCTAACACGTCGGCCTGGTAGGCCTAGCGGCCTGCACGCGCTGAAGCAAGTAGGGGGTAACGGGCCGCAGCCTAGCCCAGTGATCGTCGCAGGACCTCGCGGAGTCCTCGAATCAGATGCAAACTAGACGTCACCGTGCAGGACAACTCGGTTGCATTGTAGATGAAGCAAGGCAAGCTACTGAGCATGGTTTGTGTTCGCAAGCAAGGCAAACAAGTTGTTGCAAGCAAAATTTGCATGCACACGCTAGCAGCCTTCGGTCTCATTTGTTCCAACTATACTAGTATAGTATACACAATGCAATGCTAGGGTCATACGTATACATATATATACTACGATATTAGGTTGATGCAAGCCAAAAAAAGCTAATTGGTCCGAGGAGCTGCGTAGAGTATAGTATGCACATTCGATTCTCTATATTATGTGCTAGTATTACGTTGCATCTCGCTCGGGCTTCACAAAAATCCTGGGTCCGACACTGGTGTGACTAGAGGTGCATGGTGTACCCACTTATTGGATACATAACACACCTAGTGCACTCGGAGTTGACTTTCATTCATGATAGGCCTATTAGTCGACTCACATTAGGAACAAGAGTGAAGGTTGCATTCCTATTGTTGCTCTCGAGACATGGGACCGATGTGACGGTAAGGCCACATTGAGAAGGTGTGACTAGAGATGCATGGTGTCGAAGACGGTGACTAGAGATTGGGTCACTTTGTATCATGTTCGACGTATTAGTGCACTCCGAGTTAACTTTCATTCATGTTAGGCCTATTAGTCGACTCACATTAGGAACAAGAGTGAAGGTTGCGTTGCTATTGTTGCTCTCGAGACATGAGACCGATGTGACGGTAAGGCCACATCGAGAACGTGTGACTAGAGGTGCATGGTGTCGAAGACGGTGACTACAGATTGGGTCACTTTGTATCATGTTAGGTGTATTATTACACTCGGAGTGCACGTCGAAGTAGTGGTTTCACTTCCATTCATGTTGTCGTGCTAGAACTACAAGGTCACTCAGACGAGACATGAGACTGATCCGATGAATTTTTATCACATTTGCATAGATCAATCATCCCTTGCCGGTTAGAACATTGAAAAAAAAAAGTGTGAACAAAATGAGAAGATTCTTAGAAAAAAAGGAAGTTAAAAAAGATAACAAAAGTGGAAAAAGAGAAAAGAAAAATGTTCACATCAAGGATCGAACCAGTGACCTCAGTCTCCACGAGTATGTGAACTACCATAACAGAATATCATCTAGTTTTGTTAGGTGCATGAATAAAACTTATATAAATAGTAAAGAGAGAGTACACGACCTCTTGATGGGCTGGCCCAACTAAACCAGCAATCCGCGGCCCGGTAGTTTGGGATGCACGCGGGGAAACCGGATCGTGATTTTGAAGGCACGATCTCAGGCGCCGTAATTATAGGATCCTCTATTGTTTTCCTTGCGACGGTTTTGTGCGGCGAGGCAGAGGCTGTTGGCATTTCTTAGCGCGATTACCAAAAACAGACTTAGAGCCTAAATCTGATATCAGCGCCAGAAATGCATATTGGCATTCCTCGACACAATTACTAGAAACAAGTTCTAGCAACTATGCGAGAGTCGCCAAGAGATAGATCACATCCTATTAGAATAAATATTCGCAAGCACACGGATCTATCGTTGCAGCATTTCACCCGGAAGTATTCAGGGTATCGTTATTTATAATTTCCCAAAGGAAGGCATGAGTAGTTAAGTAATCTAGCATGGGTATGAATATAACATTTAGTATGAGGAGAAACCGACCAATGTGCTATGCAGGGGTAAGCATATGGTAGTTTGGATAGTGGACACACACTTCGAGAAACCTCAAAGGAATAAAGGTAAAATAAAGAATAAAGAATAATCTACGCGGAGCAGGCAGGTCCTATATAGTCAAGACTCGACTATAGACTAGGAATATGGGGAGACCGCGGCAAATGGTCTGCCAGTCGATGGCGGCATTTACGAACTCCTACTCAACATGCGAACGTGGGGGATTACAAAGGACGGACAGGGCTGTCACCACCTGCCGCCTACCACCTCAACCGTGGCATGCCAACATATCCGAAGGTTCCCTTGCATCCGGACACCACGCCTGCATACTAAGGAGCTACCTACATCCTCCTAGGACTCCCACCCTACGGATGGACGAGCTAGGACATAGGCAAACCCGAAGGCACATCGAACCGCTATTCCTCTTCTACAATCTAATCTAAACAAGTAAAACAAATGAACGATGAAGAACAATGTAGAACACAATGAACAACTCTCACAAGAACTATGGCCTAGTTCTTGATCATCGAATATATCGTGTACTAGACTATACTCTAGTTCATATGCAAGACTATATAAATGTAATGAGAACTTGACTAGGGAAGAACGCTCCATAGATTTATACCAAGAGTGTAGCTTTTCTTCCTAGAGACAAGCTCTCCAAGTAGCTTTGCCTAGCTCCAATGGACTAATGCTAAGACTAAAGAACAAGTGTGAGGTAGTGAGATGGCTCCAAATGGTGTGTGTGATGGGGGGTGCCTCTCCTCTTCTTTTATAGGGCGCTGGAGGTGGTTCGGGGGTAGTATGGTCAGAGGCACCAGCGGAACCGTCATGCCCTCAATGGAAGGTGCCAAACCGCCTTTGGCCAGGCCCACGTGTCATCCAGGGGGGTGCACGCGCGCCTGGGTGGAGCCGCTCCCTGACCGACTTTGGTCGATGGGCCCGTGCCACTTCCTGGTCTGCGATGGTGCTGGTGCTTCTGGCCCATTTGGCCTCCAGATGGCCCACTTGCTCTCTAGCTCGTTTTACGCCTTCTCAAAAAGCGTCTTTTTATTTCAGAAATTCCTGCACTTGGTGTATTTTCTGCGAAACAATATTTTCTCCAAGTACAAGTGGAACTAGGTCAATAGTAAAGATATATGTGCAATAAAATATTTATTTCTCCCAAAATGATCTATAATTGGTGGGTAAAAATCGGAGTTAAGGACCGCCCACAAGATCCCCCAAGCTTACCCCTTGCTCGTCTCGAGCAAGTATTTGCTTTGGGTTGTTGATCAGGGGTTGCTACAATGCCGGTTATATCTCAGGTGTACAAGATAAAAGAGAGTGTTCTACTGCTATTTGAATAAGTTGGCAATTATATCTACTCTATTATTCCTGAATAAAGTGGGGCTTCTAATTTTCTCAAGTCTTGGGCGATTGCAAAATAGAACAGTTTCAAAGACCGGTGCTTTTCATTCGTCCCAAGATCAACTTTCAGTCCGGAGGTTTTGTAAGATTTTGTAAAAACAAACCAAATTCCTCAAATGACCCACTCAATCGCTCAAAGTGTATGGTAACCTCACCAAAGGCTTTGATGTTTGGCCTTTGTATCCTACCTCTAATATTTTTGAGTGGAGTTTTGGGTAGGTATACAAGGAATGGCTTACTTACCGCTTGTGGATAGCCGAGTCACAACTCCGAACTAGGATAAGGTAAAAGCCATACACTAGGTTGAGATGTGCAAGTGTGTGGGATGGATGAAAGATGATTCCTAATTTTTGTGGTATTTTTGGATCTCCATGCGTCATGACAAACTCTCTTTTATTGGTGGATGAAAAGATGAAAGGAAGTATGGGCTATCAAAGAGTAGCTAAAAACTTTTCTCTCATTTTTTTTGAATGGGGATCTAAGACTTTTCCCGTTTGCCTACAAGAGTGGTAAGTCCTACAACTATATCTCTTCTCTCTTTTTTTTTTTTTCTTTCCTCTCTTTCTTTTTCTTTTTTTTCGACTAAGAACATAACCCATAATTTATTACTTGAAAAAGGATGAAGTGGAGAGAGATGTCATGATGGAATGCATGGAGAAATTTGGCAAACTACAAGAGAGGGGTGCGCGATCCTCAGGGTAAGGGTCGGCATTTTTATTTGGTGGAATGGTGCGCAATTCTCGATGTAAGAATTGGCATGTAGGTGTGAGGGGTGCATGTTGTGCGCAACTCTCAGCGTGAGAGTCGGCAATTATTTGGTGGGTGCAAGTGAATCTCAACCATATGTGTAAGACCCGAATCTAGGTTAGGTTCAAACAGTGACAAGGCCCAACAATTGGTAAGAAGCATACGACAAAAAGGTTTTATAGACTTGTAGAAGAGCATGTCGTATTTGGCCTTGGTGGGTATTTCGCGAACATTGAGGAACTATTGTTTTTGAAATTTTTGAAACAAAACTTTGGACGTCAGGTTTTCTCAAGAGACAAAGTCATTGCTGTGGTCTATGTCACTATATCATATCACACAATAACCTATACTAGAGCAACTTTATGCAACCCACTAAATTAAGTTTCTAGAGCATGATAATGTAAAGCCGATAAACCCAAATATTAGAGAAAACTCCATTTTAAACAAGTGCAAGAAAGACATAAAACAGAGCAACCAATCATCTCAACATGGGTAGAACGAAACATTTCATGGCACATATATGGAATGGAATAAATTTTTTTTTGGATTTTCAATGCAAGATAAGAAACTTGAATTTAAACATGCTAAAAAGAAAATAAATTTGCAGGAAATTAAATATGCAATGCAGGTACCTCAAGTGGGGGTCCTCCCCCAAGCTGTCCTAAAGCTCATGGCCCAGGGTTGTATCCCTGGGACCTCCAGTAGGCCCTCTGCTGCTCCTGCTGCATGTGGAGGCTCTCTGCGAGAGCGTCGAACCGCTGTCCGTGCTGCTGCTGCCACTGGGTCGTCGAATGCATGAAGTTGCCCAGGGTGTTCCTGATGTCGTTCGTCTGGATCTGCAGCTGTCCAATGCGTGCATGGACTATGGCCAGCGTCGGCTCCTGCTCCTGTGGTGGTGAGTCGACAGTGTACCGCCTCTGTCGTTCCCACTCGTCGGTCCCTGCCTCGGACCATGCCCTCTCAGCGGTCTGTGCCTACTGAGGGTACTGCTCCCACCCCGAGTAGCCTGGGTAGTCCTGGTAGGCCTCCCATCCACCATAGCCATACTGCTGGGGAGGCTGTACAAGAGCGTGTGGCTGAGCAGGGGCGTTTGGCTGTGCATAGGCCTCAGCCCCTCCTCTAGTGGCTCTCGGTGCATGTTCTTCCCTGCGTGCTTCTTCTGCAGTCTTCAAGTCAAAGGTGAGCACATCATAGTTATATAAATAGAGATTCGGGTTAGGTAACCGAATCTTATTTATATAACCGGAAAAGAAGAAGCAAACATGATTCTTTCCATCGGCCTTCAAGGTGTGCCCTTGGTTTAGGACACGCAAGTCACAAATTGGTCGCTCAAGAGGAATGTACTTGACATCGTTCCCATCTAGTGCTCCGATGGCATTGGCAATGCTAGTAACAAGAGAGGTGCAATCGATAGTGTAAGACTTCTTAACCATATCTAGCCAGTGGATGCACATCTCCTTCACAGGAGCGACCTTGAACTTATAAACCATGGCATAAAGAAGCTTAAGCTCTACGGAATGCACACATCTAACTTTGCCAGTAGGAAACAAGGTCATCGAGATCCAATGATGCATGATTCTAAGGGTAGAGTGCTGGATCTGTGTGTTCAGGGGTTTGAAAGGTCCAACTTCAACCCTACCCAAAATCTTCTCCCAAAAAGAGTTACGATCAAAACTAGGAATGGTTGCATCTATCTTAAGTGCACACTTAGAATGAAAGCCTAGATGATGAGCAAGTTCCCTCCAGTAAGATGATAGTTCGTGCCAAATAAATGGAAGTAAATGCGCTCATCATCATAATCAAGTGTGCAAAGAAACTAGATGGTCAAGAGACGCGAACCTTGCTCATCGATGGGCTCGATGTTTTCCCAACCAACCGCCCTCCAAATGGTTTTGAAGTCGGTGTTCATACCTATTTTCTCGATGAGGTTGGCGTCGTAGACCGTCGTGTGGTTGAACAGCCGATCCTTGAGGCGATGGTACCTCTGCAGCTCCTGCTGTCCCTCCACGTCGAGGTGCGGGGCATCGACCGTGTAGACTCCCTCGGGCTCGGGTGTCGCAGGTGGTGCCCCCTCCTCGGGCACTTCGGGCTCGTAGGGGGTCCCATAGTAAGAGCTTGAGCCCTCACCGTACCCCCACGAACTGTAGTCGCTCATGCTGGACTACACAGGTGGCTAGCTCTCGGGTGCGAAAGAACTAGTGGAAGTCGATTTTCCACACTCGAGACTAGCTCTATCACTTGCGCTCTTGCTCAAAATGTGCTAGTGGAAACTTGTGGCATAGGAAGTGGGGGTGGAAAAGAGTGAGAAGTGTGGAAATGGGAGGTGGTTTGAGGCCCCCGGCCACCCCCTTCCTTTTATAAGCAAAGCACCAGCATGGAGGGAGAGGGGAAACGGCTAGGAGCCGTTGGGCGCTGGCGCGGGCCCCACAGCCGCAGGACTGGCGCGGGTGCACCCAGGCGGGCCCCGCTGCTGTCCCCCTTTGGCCGTTGGGCGCCAACGGCTAGCCCTCGGCGCTAGCCGTTGGTGCTTCGCCTCAGACGGTTTAAAAAATATATATTATTTTTTAAAATAAAACTCCTCTCTTTTTTTTTTCCTTTTCACTCTTCCCGGGCATATTTCTCATATATATTTTTTTTCTCTACTCTCCCTCTCTCTTTCTCTTTTCTCTTCTTTTTTTTAGAGTAGCAAGAAAGTACTTACCGACCTGCTTTGTCGGTACTCTTATTTCTCCCCCAAGCTTGCTTGGTTTAACAGGGGTGACCAAACCCTGTTGCGATCATGTTCACTGACTTGGGCGGGACCTCGGGTTGCCCTGGGATCCTGCTCGTGTCAGCGTTTGTTGGGATCGCTGCGGCAATCTGGGCGAGCTAGGTCTCTATCATCTTGTTGAAGCTCAGCTGATTCTTGACAGCGGATGATAGGCCCTCTATCTTGTTATTCATATTCTCCAAGATTTTGTCATTTTGAATCATCTTTTTGGTGAGATTTTTGTTGATCTTGGCTTGGCCATGAACCAGGTCCTTCAATGAAGGTTGATTCGAATTAAACCCGGAGGCGTAATTCGAGTTACCTTGGAATGGAGGACGGGATTGGTTGTTCCAGCCATTTCCTCCTCCTTGTTGCTGGCGAAACTCATTGTTGAGGTAGGCGGCCTCTTCACGGGTCTTGGGGTAGTCATTCCCCGAGTGTCGAGCTTCACCATAGACCTCGCACGTCATGCGAGCGCCCATGGCGTTGACGGTGCCGGATGCATCATTGATTGCACTACCGTCAATCTTCTTCAGGAGTAGGTCTATTTTTGCGGCAAGTATATCCGCCTCCTTCACGGTATGCATACCTTTTTGTCCTTTAGTGGGGGCGCGGTCCTCCCCCCAAGCTTGGTTTTCCACCATTTTGTTGATTAGTGCCGTGGCACTATCAACAGTTAATGATAGAAAGGCGCCGCCAGCAGCGGCGTCTAGGTGCCCCTTCGACATGGGTGTTAACCCGTTGTAGAAGTTCTAGAGCACCAGCCAACTTTCCATCCCATGGTGAGGGCATTCCTGGATGTACTCCTGGAGCCTCTCCATGCCTCAGGGATGGGTTCCAGCGAATTCTACTGGAAGTTGGCGATTTTTCCCCATAGGGTATTGGTTTTGCCCATGGGGAAGAATTTAGCGAGGAACGCGGTGGAGCACTTGCTCCATGTGTCAACAGCGGCCTTGTCCTTGTAGAACCAGGTCTTCGCCTTTCCCACAAGGGAGAAAGGGAAGAGCCCGAGCCCCCATTGCATCGGGTGCGACATCCTTGATGACGATGGTGTCGCATATCTCCAAGAAACGCTGAAGATGGGCGTTGGCGTCCTCACTAGGCAGTCCACAGAATGAACTTGCCTGCACCATGGTAATGAGCCCAGTCCTAAGCTCGAAGTTCTTGTCTCCCAAGTTGACAGCGGGCCCAGTGGGCACGTTGGCAACATTGGGGACAGAGAACTCGCGCAGGGACTTGGCCATGGAGTGCGGCGTGGTAGGTGCGATGGTGACTAGTTCAGCTGTCAGCGGAGTAGCAGAAGAGGAAGTGGCATCCGGATTTGAATTGTAGTTTTCCGGCAGAGATAAACCAATCATGCACTATCCTGTTTTCATCCACAACAGGAGAAAACATAAAAGTTAGCCTGTATAGACATTGTCGTTTCTCATTTTATATTATATGCATATCCATGCTGCTAGATGCTTAACTTCCATGCCTTCCCCGGCAACGGCGCCAGAAATGCTTGTTGGCATTTCTTAGCGCGATTACCAAAAACAGACTTAGAGCCTAAATCTGATAATAGCGCCAGAAACGCATATTGGCATTCCTCGACACAATTACTAGAAACAAGTTCTAGCAACTATGCGAGAATCGCCAAGAGATAGATCACATCCTATTAGAATAAATATCCGCAAGCGCATAGATCTATCATTGCAGCATTTCACCCGGAAGTATTCAGGGTATCGTTATTTATAATTTCCCAAAGGAAGGCATGAGTAGTTAAGTAATCTAGCATGGGTATGAATATAACATTTAGTATGAGGAGAAACCGACCAATGTGCTATACAGGGGTAAGCATACGGTAGTTTGGATAGTGGACACACACTTAGAGCAACCTCAAAGGAATAAAGGTAAAATAAAGAATAAAGAATAATCTAAGCGGAGCAGGCAAGTTCTATATAGTCAATGCTAGAACAGCTAATTCCACATGTTATACAAGTCAAGACTCGACTATAGACTAGGAATATGGGGAGACATGCAACCGGTCTTCCAAATCGATGGCGGCATTTACGAACTCCTACTCAACATGCGAACATGGGGGATTACAAAGGACGGACAAAATGTCACCACTCCGCCGCCTACCACCTCAACCGTGGCATGCCGACATATCCGAAGGTTCCCTCGCATCCGGACACCACGCCCGCATACTAAGGAGCTACCTACATCCCCCCAGTACTCCCACCCTACGGATGGACGAGCTAGGACATAGGCAAACCCGAAGGCACATCGAACCGCTATTCCTCTTCTACAATCTAATCTAAACAAGTAAAACATATGAACGATGAAGAACAATGTAGAATACGATGAACAAATCTCACAAGAACTATGGCCTAGTTCTTGATCATCGAATATATCGTGTACTAGACTATACTCTAGTTCATATGCAACACTATATAAATGTAATGAGAACTTGACTAAGGAAGAACGCTCCATAGATTTATACCAAGAGTGTAGCTTTTCTTCCTGGAGACAAGCTCTCCAAGTAGCTTTGCCTAGCTCCAATGGACTAATGCTAAGACTAAAGAACAAGTGTGAGGTAGTGAGATGGCTCCAAATGGTGTGTGTGATGGGGGGTGCCTCTCCTCTTCTTTTATAGGGCGCTGGAGGTGGTTCAGGGGTAGTATGGTCAGAAGCACCAGTGGAACCATCATGCCCTCGATGGAAGGTGCCAAACCGCATTTGGTCAGGCCCACATGTCAGCCAGGGGGCGCGCGCGCGCCCCAGGCGCGCTCGCGCCTCGGTGGAGCCGCCCCCTGACCGACTTTGGTCGGTGGGCCCGTGCCACTTCCTGGTCTGCGATCGTGCTCGTGTGTCTGGCCCATTTGGCCTCCAGATGGCCCACTTGCTCTCTAGCTCGTTTTACGCCTTCTCAAAAAGCGTCTTTTTATTCCGGAAATTCCTGCACTTGGTGTATTTTCTGCGAAACAATATTTTCTCCAAGTACAAGTGGAACTAGGTCAATAGTAAAGATATATGTGCAATAAAATATTTATTTCTCCCAAAATGATCTATAATTGGCGGGTAAAAATCGGAGTTAAGGACCGCCAACAGAGGCGACGGTGGCTGGGCGGCTGGTGCTGCCCATCCTGGAAGCTACGGGAGCAGGTGGCGACGTCGCGTGCCGGAACGGCGGTGATCTGGTGTTCGGCACTCGCACCATGGATCAGTCTCCCCGTACTCCGAGCAACTTGGGTGCAGGTAAATGATTACTACCACACCGTTTTTGTTCATGGCATTCTCTTTTGCGTAAAGATTGAGATGTGAATCTTGCCGGAGAGAGGTATCACATGACAGCCGCCGCGTATTTCCGTGCCCCGACCTCGCGTATTGCCGTGCCCCGACATCCGTCGCGTATTGCCGTGCCCCGACCGCCGGCTTCCACCCGCGCCCACCGCCTGGCCCAGACCGCCGGCTTGCACCTGCGCCCACCGCCTGGCCATCACGTTCACGGCGTCGTCCAGCACGTACGGACGCGGCGGTGCATTTGACGATTTTTTTGTTCATGGAAACAATACAAATCACTCAAACATGCAGGCATGCCTATGCTAAGATCTGATGACTGCATTACATAATTTGATGCAGATGCCAATTGGGGTAGTACTGCAAACAAGCGAGATGGGACCAGCAACAAGGTAATCTCTATATCCGGATTCTGTTTTTGTGTAAGTTGCCTCCACGCCTTTGTACCAACTTATCGTCAACGATTGGTTGCTGCAGAAAGGTGAAATGCGTCCACAACACTCACCTACGAGATTTTTGAAGTCGTAGGAAAGTTAAAGACATCAAAACCACACGTAGATGCTATTGAGGCTATGGGTTTTGGAGGGCTGCTTGAAATGCCCGATATTAGTGTCAGGAAACGAATGCTACAGGACCTTGCAGATACATATCAAGTCAGCAACCAAGGTTTCAATTTATGTGGTCGAACTGTTTATATTCTTCCTGAGGATGTCGAAAATATATTGGGACTCCAGATTACAGGCCTTGATGTATATAAACATATAAATTTACAAAAGAAGTATAATTTAGAAATTATGCACAGTGAATTCTTCAATAAGTTTGCAGATTCAAAACACAAGCTAGAGCTACAAGGGCTTCAAGGCATGTTGGATCCAAAACTACCTGCAGACGATGACTTTAAAAGAGCTTTTGTCTTATTCACTATCGGTGTTATCCTAGCATCGCCTACCGGGAGCAATATCCATTGGAGCTACATAGAGCTTGTTTGAGATGTGTCAAAAATTCCGTGTTTCGATTGGGGCAATTTTACTTTACAGCATTTGCAACGGTCATGCTCCCAATACCACCTAAAAGGTGACCCGCTGAACGAAACCCTAAAGGGAAATTTGTCACTGCTGCAGGTCAGTTTTATGTGTGCCAATTGTATACATATAAACCATGTCTAATTTCAGTCTTATGTAGTTTCTTCATTTTGTTTACAGTTTTGGTACTGGGAGCGTGTTAGAGTGGCTCCAAAATATAAGGTCGAGTACAACGACAAGCCAACCAAGACACCGCAGATGGTGTTCTGGAATGAAGAAACTATCGAGAATCGAATGGATGCTTGGACCCAAGAGGGGATACATGGAGGAACTGTAAGTCTCCAAACATAGCACCAATAGGGTGTTGTTCTTATGCATACAAGTACAATCTAACTATCTGAACTGCAGCTTCATGTGCCCCTGTTTCGCACAGCACTGCACAAAAAAATGTTGCAACAGAAGCATCAACGTCAGAAGCGCCACAAGCAAAATGCGCACAGAAGGGTCCAAGCATCCAAGAAGTAAGTATGGCATCGATTAATGTGTCGTACTTTCTTTTGGTAAGCCTAATCCATTATTTTCTAATTTTGTAGGTGCAAGGTCTTGAACAATGGAAGATTAAAACCGAAAGGAAGTTTGCACTGGAGGCTGAGGAGAATCGAGTTCGTATGAAATACGATATTGATCTGAAATTATTGGAACAAAATAAGGAGTTTGCTAATTTTGGAATCGACAGAAGCCAAGAAGATAGGATCTCTAAGTTAGAGGCTGATAATATACGAATGAGTAAGGAGAATGAACGAATGAGTATGGAGATTCAGGTAACCAGTGTGATAGTACTCATTGTAGCCACCCCCATGCTTCAATTTCTAACATTGTGTGGAAACACAGGAACTGTCGTCTCTCTACACCGGCGATCCTAGCCGGAGCTAGAGAGGATTACCGACGAACACAGAGTACACACACAAATAACTCAACGCGAACACAAGCTGGACACAAGAGTATTTGGTGCTACAATTGCCGTGCCTTTTCCTTCTTCATTCATGGGTTTATATACAGGCGTGATAACAACATGCACCACACAATCTTGATTACACCATGCACCACATAACTCCTACAGGTCCGCGCCATCCCACGAACGAGCCAATGCAGTGCTCGGTCACACAACTGAAATAAAGCTAAGCCATGCGCTTGTCCGTGAAGAGAGAACGAGCACACACTAAATTAAGCTCCTAAAAATAGAGAAGACTAAACTTGGCGCCTAAAATGGTAAACCGAACAGGGTTATTCAACAATCTCCCCCTAAGCCTGACTCGGTTTACTTGATCTTGACGATGCCGATCTTGTTGCAAAGTTCAACGAACCGTGCATGCCCAAGCGACTTCGTCAGAATATCCGCGAGCTGTTCTTCAGTGCTCACGTGATCCACGTAGATCTTCCCGTTCTCCACACATTCACGAATAAAATGGAATTTGATATCGATGTGCTTACTTCGGTCATGAAGAACAGGATTCTTGCTGAGTGCAATTGCGGACTGATTGTCCATCTTCAACAGCGGCGGCTGGACCTGTACGCCTGTGATGTCGCCCAACAGCCGCACGAGCCACACAGCCTGGCACGCACCTGCCGCGCCAGCCATGTACTCAGCCTCACAAGTTGAGAGGGCCACCGTCTTTTGTTTTTGGGACTGCCATAACACAGGCATGTCTCCAAGAAAGAAGATGACGCCGCCAGTGCTCCTCCTCTCATCAACGTCTCCCCCCAAGTCACTGTCGGTGTACCTGGTCAGCGAGTAGCCCGTCAGCTTGATGTCGGTGTTGCAGCGCTTGGGGTAGATGATGCCGTAGTCGACCGTGCCGGCGATGTACCGCAAGATGTGCTTGACGGCAGCTAGGTGCTCTTGACGTGGCTTCTCCATGAAGCGGCACACATAGCTCACCGCGTACGTGATGTCTGGCCTGGTATGAACCAGATAGCGCAGGCTGCCCACCAGACTCCAGTACATCATCGCGTCGACCTCCGGCGTCGAGCTCTTGGCAGAGAGCTTCAGCCGGACCTCCATAGGCGTGTGGCACGGGTTGCACGTTCCCATGCCAGCCTTCTCCAGCAGCTTGCGTGCATAAGCTGCTTGGCCCAACGTGATGGCGTCACGACCCTGCTTGACCTCCAGCCCGAGGTAGAAGGACAGGAGCCCGAGATCGCTCATCTTGAACAGCCGGCGCATTTGCTCCTTGAACGCCTCGACGTCCGCCGGCCTTGCTCCAGTGATGATCAGGTCGTCAACGTAGACCCCGACCACCACACGTGACGCCGCAGCGCCCTTGGTGTACATCCCATGCTCACTGGCGCACCTGGTGAAGCCGAGTTCACGTAGGCTGCTGTCCAGCTTCGCGTTCCACGCGCGGGGAGCTTGGCGAATCCCGTACAATGCCTTCTTCAGCCGCAACACCTTCCCTTCGTGCCCAGCAGCAACAAAGCCCGGCGGCTGCCGGACGTACACCTCCTCCTTCATCTCGCCATTCAAAAACGCTGACTTGACATCCATCTGATGCACAAGCCAACCTTTCTGAGCTGCAACAGCGAGCAGCATGCGCACGGACTCCATCCGTGCGACCGGGGCGAACGCCTCGTCGTAGTCGATCCCCGGCTGCTGGAGGTAGCCCTTGGCGACGATGCGGGCCTTGTGCTTGACAACGATGCCTTGCTCGTCGCGCTTCAGCTTGTACACCCACTTGAGGCTGATTGCGTGATGGCCTCGAGGGAGGTCGACGAGCGCCCATGTCTTGTTCTTCTCAATGGAGGCCATCTCCTCCATCATCGCCTTGCGCCAGCGAACATCGCCGCGGGCTTCCTCGAATGTGGCTGGTTCATCATCTCCTGTGGCGAGGAGCAAGTCCTCATCGACCACATACTCCGGCTCTGCCAAGCCGGGAATCTCCACCAGTGCCAAGATGTTGTCCAGCTTTCGGAAGCGGAGGGGTGCACCATCATGACCATTGTCGAGGTCTGGTTCACCTGATGGAGGGGATGCGAACTCCACAGTTGCGCTTGGTGGAGAGGATGCGGGACTTGGTGATGCGTCGCTGCCGTGCGTGCCTGCTGGCGAGCCCGTACCGAACACCGCCACGGGTGTGCCAGGTGTCGCAGGTGTTCTAGCTGAGGGTACTGGGCTCCCCCCAACTTGTACGTCCTCAGCAACGTCTTGCTCTTCCACCGGCTCGCCACGGCGATCTACCACCGTCATGTACTCGACGTGGAACGGCTCGGTGTCCGCCGTGCGTGCAGCCTCGGTGTCGGTGCTCCAGTCCCACGAACGTCCTTCTTCGAACACCGCGTCACGTGAGATGATCACGCGACCAGTGTCCGGGTTGTAGAACCTGTACGCCTTGGACCCCGGCTCGTACCCGATGAACACCATCGGGGTACTCCGGTCGTCCAGCTTCTGTTGGTGCTTGCCTACCACCTTAACATGTGCCACGCACCCGAATGTACGAAAGAAATGTACTGGAGGCTTAACACCATACCAAGCTTCAAATGGTGTCTTCCCCTTGACGCTCCTCGTCGGTGACCGGTTTAGGATGAAGACGGCCGTTGTGACCGCCTCCCCCCACAACCAGCCCGGCATCCCCTTGGCCTTCAGCATGCTTCTGGCCATCCCCAGCACCGTCTGGTTACGCCTCTCCACCACGCCGTTTTGCTGAGGTGTGTACGGCGCGGTGAGGTGGCGTTGGATGCCCTGCTCGGCGCAGTAGTCGCCGAACGTGTGCGCCGTGAACTCGCCTCCACGGTCGGTGCGGAGCGTGCCCATCTTCCGCCCCGCCTCCGCCTCGGCGCGCGCTTGCAGCTTGATGATGGCTGCAGCAGCTTGGTCCTTGGATGCCAGCAAGACGAGCCACATGTAGCGGCTCTTGTCGTTGACGACGAGGAGGAACGACCGTTTCCCACCAGGCCTCTCCGGGCTGATCGGTCCACACAAGTCCGCATGCACCAGATCGAGCAGGTGAGGCGCACGGTACTTGCTGGCCGCCGGGAACGGACGTCGTCGCTGCTTTCCTGCAAGACAGCTCTCGTAGACCTGGTCGACGTGGTCGATCGGCGGCAGTCCACGCACCATGCCGCCCTTGGACAGCGCCGTGAGCCCCTGGAACCCAAGGTGTCCGACCCTGGCATGCCACTGCCAGGCCACCTCAGAGCTCCGAGCGGTGAGACAAATGGGTTGGGCGATGTCGACGTCGAGGGTGTACAGGCGGCTTGCCGAGCGCCGCACCATGACCAGCAGCCGTCGACGCTGGTCCCAGATCCTGAGAACGCCTTTCTCGATCAGGACCTTATGGCCAACCTCGTCGAGCTGGCCGAGGCTGACGATGTTCGCCGTCTGCCGAGGGATGAAGTAGACGCCGGCCAGCACCTGGTGCTCACCGCCCTTGACCTTGAAGAGGACCGTGCCACGCCCTTCGATGGCCACCGTGGAGCCGTCCCTGAACCGAACTGTTCCGTTGATGTCGGTGTCGAGGTCGGAGAAGGCCGCACGCTCCCCCGTCATATGGTTCGTCGCGCCGGTGTCGAGGATCCAGCGCGTGGTGCTGCCACCGCCCTTCTCCCCGAGCTAGACGAAGAGCCGGTTCTCATCGAGGTGGATCTCCGGCGTCGGGGTTGGAGCCGCCTTCGATGGAGACGGCTTGACGACGCTGGCGGACGCCACAGCCACGAACGCCGCAGGCTTCGGCTCCTCCAGATCTTCCTCGACGAACGTCCACCTCATGCTCCCTCCGCCCTCGATCGGGGCAGATATGCCATCTTCCGCGCCTTGTGCCTGGACACATGCAAAGCCTAGCAAGAGTGCTCCTTCGGTGGGCTCATGTTCAGCTTGTGCCGCATGTGCCTGCTCGTCCCTCTTCTTCTTGCGACATTCGTGAGCCCAATGGCCCCTCTTGCCGCAGTACGCGCACTCGTCGTCGGCGATGTGCTTTCCCTTGCTGCTCCCGCCAGCGTGCTTCGGTGGCCTCGAACCACCAGCGCCTCTGCCGCGGCCCTTTCCGCGTCCACTGGAGCCAGAGCCACCACGCCCTAACTCGCCGGCCTTCTTCCTGTACTTCTCCTCCCACTGCTCCTCCGTGAGAAGCAGTTTCCCGCTCGCGGTGTTTTCCAGAGCGGGCTCGACGTCGTCGGCCGCCTTCAACCTCCCGGTGACCTCCTCAATTGACAACTGTGAGATATCGAGGAGGGTCTCAATGGAGATTACCAGCTGCTTGTAGCGTGGGAGGACGACGCGGAGGTACTTGGCGACGACTTTCTCGTCCGGCTCTGGGTCGCCGAGCATGGCCAAGCGCTGCACCATGCCAGAGAGGCGCAGTGCGAAGTCCTCGATGGCCTCCCCTCCCCGGAGCGTGATTGACTCGTACTCGGGATGGAGGTTCTGCGCCGTTGCCTTGCGCACCCGATCATCGCCGATGCGGAGGTTGCGGATGGCCTCCCAGGCCTCCTTGGCGCTCTTCTTGCTGACGAGGACGGGGATCATCTCCTCCGGAACCGCGCTGCAGATGGCGTCAAGCGCGTTCCGGTCGTCGGTGAAGTCGACGTCGCCGTACTCCACGGCCTCCCAGGGCTCTCGCGCCTCCATCTTGAGCTTCATCCGGAGGGACCACTCGTTGTAGTTGGTCCTCGTGAGCTGAGGCCAGTTGCCGGAGCTGCGGCCCTCCTTGATGATGCGCTCGACGACGACCTCGCGGTGTCCTCGGCTCCGCCCACGGCGCGTGTCGCGGGTGCGTGAACGACGCGGTGAGCGGCATGGTGGAGAGCGGCTCGGAGTCGGAGAACGGCGCGGAGTCTTGCTGCCGGAGCCCTCTGGTTTCTCCTTCTTCTCCGAGGTGCGACCACGGCGCGGCGATGAAGCCATGTCGCTGCTGCAGGTCCTCTCAACCTTCTAGCTCTGATGCCACTTGTCGTCTCTCTACACCGGCGATCCTAGCCGGAGCTAGAGAGGATTACCGACGAACACAGAGTACACACACAAATAACTCAACGCGAACACAAGCTGGACACAAGAGTATTTGGTGCTACAATTGCCGTGCCTTTTCCTTCTTCATTCATGGGTTTATATACAGGCGTGATAACAACATGCACCACACAATCTTGATTACACCATGCACCACATAACTCCTACAGGTCCGCGCCATCCCACGAACGAGCCAATGCAGTGCTCGGTCACACAACTGAAATAAAGCTAAGCCATGCGCTTGTCCGTGAAGAGAGAACGAGCACACACTAAATTAAGCTCCTAAAAATAGAGAAGACTAAACTTGGCGCCTAAAATGGTAAACCGAACAGGGTTATTCAACAGGAACTCCATCGGCTAGTGGGGACTCTTATTAAGCAATCTACTTGTAGTTTTACACATGTTCAGGCACCTATGCCTTCATCTACACAAGTGTACCCACGTATGCCTACATATACACATGTTCAGGTATTGCATCTTCACAAGTTGAGGTGTCACTGCTTCATCATTTATGATGGTAGAATCTAACACCTATTGCAGGAACCACCACTCGAAAGTTTCCATCGTACGAGAGATCAAATAAATGATGAACTATCCAATCTAAGAAGTGGTACAACGGAGAAGACTGTGGAGCAGAAAGGCGATCCCTCGGCAACATATATCAAACCAAGGACACCTATTATTGACAATGATTTCATTATGACTGCAATTGACCATGAAGCTGCCATATTCGTAAAAAAAAGTTACGACTATGCTCAGGTTGTAGACATAGGTGATGACTATATTCTTACAGCACAACAACTGCGCCGAAATGTTTCACAACAATGGATAATAGATGAGGTAATGTCATTTCGGATAAACATACTCATACTATGTGCTAACTCAAGCCTCTACTATGTGCTAACTCAAGCCTCTACAGGTCATAAATGCTTATGTTCATTTCAGCAATGTGGAGAATGATTCAGCATCATTTATTAGGACATTTGATGTCCAGATTCTTGCAAAAGATATTTCGAAGGAATGTGGTACTTTCAAGGAGCGAATTGCCAACAAATGTAAAGGCAAACATTTGGTATGTAATGCTGATTTGGTTTTGACATATTTTTCATGTTGCTATCCCATGATTTAATAGTTTTTGCAATTTAATTACCAGGTATTCGTGCCTATGAACTTAAACCAGAATCACTGGGGACTCCTAGTCCTAAACTTTATAAAGTAAGAGGTACAAATCCTTGACTCCCTACGAATACGAGACAAAGTCCTGGAGAAATCATTGGTAAGCACTGATCCTCTATGTTCGAACTATTGTGTATTGAACTAAAATCATGGTTGGTTAAACTTCTCATTTATGTCACCATCCACTATAGGTCGAAGGCATACAGTCTTGCATCGAGTGTTCAGTCAACGAGGGCTTGGTTCAATTAAAAATCCAATTAACTTGCGCGAGTGGGAAATAGTTCCCTATGATAGCATACCGAAGCAAACAGACGAGTACTCTTTTTTCCTTAATTTGTATATTAATGTTGTACTGCAGTTACTTATGTTTACGTTCCGTTGCAGGGTTTCATGTGGTGCGTTTCTAATCCAATACATCCTGGCATGGGACGGAGTGCAAATGGCTCATGATTTTCAAATGTGAGAATTATTGTTGTTTCTAAATTTCTACTATATGGCTTGTATAGTGTGTTATGTGACGTGCGCTTCATTTGGCTTGTATAGTTTGAAATGGAAGCTTTTTGCTATAGAATATGCACGAAGCTGCTCCATTCAAATTGTAACAAGAAACACTTGGACTCATACGCCACACCACTCACGGTATGTGCTTTTACAGCATACTCAAATCTTTCAGTTGCGATAGCGTGTTCACAAAAGAATCGGGTCTAACTTTTTCTGTTGGTGATACTTAGAGGGAAGCGTACTTGGCGAAATTTCTGGATGCACAGGATGACGATCTAGATGAATTGGAGATAATATCATCATCAACAGTAACTGAAATAGCTGCTGTGGCTAGTAAGAAAGAAATTGCTGCATCCTCTGTGTCCATCGTGAAAAAGGCAGAAGAAGGAAAGCCAATGAAGGAGTGGAGAAAAATGCAGCGTCAGTGGAGGAGAAGAAAATATAGCATCGGAAGCAACAAATAAGAGACCACGAGGACGACCCCGAGGCAAAGGCGCCCCAAAAAGGATTGTTCAAGTTCCTCCTGTCAAGGAGAAGAAGAAGAAAACTGTCGTAGATCAATTCAGCACCGATTGTATAGTTAAACGGGTAGAAGAAAATGGAGCTAAACGAGCGCGACGCGGAGGGCCATATGGCAACCCAGAGATTCGGGCGCAATAATTGTATAGCATGTGATCATTCGAATGGAATCTGTTGCTCTCTTATTTTGTAAAGAACTGCCAATCTTTTTATTAATAACTGTCATGCTGTGGTGCTCTGTTCTTTGCCTTGTGGTAGCTCGATCGTGTGATCGTGTGGAATCTGTCTCGCGGCCCATTACCAAGGTTACAACCCACGCTGCTTAGACAGCCCAATAGGTTGCCTTCTGCTCTAGGAGAGGCCGGCCCTCAGCTCCGAAGAGGACAAACCTCGCTGACAGGTGGGGCGTTGGTCAAGCGCGAGCACAGATTGATGTTCCCCTCATGTGCTCTCAGTTGGAACGAGGGATAATCACCAAACGAGGAAGCGACGATCCTGACGATGTTTTTTCAGCTCGAGTTATTTGACTGACTTCGTCTTAACGATGGTTCCTAAGCTGGATTTATACTTTGACTGACTTGTGAAACTTTATGTAGTAGTGTTTCAGCGTCTCAGCATTTTCCAAGCTAACCGTCATAACGTCATCGCTGAGTTATGAAAATACAGCATTTTAGTTCATTGGAGATTCATACAAAATTTCAGCAGGTGGAAGTATAGCATCAGTTTAACACATGACAGTATACAAGCCTTTATTATGTTGTTTGAATCCCAAAACGACGACACAAAAAAGATGAACCAAGAAGAAGAAACATCCACGTTACAGTTACACAGCGCTGACAAAAAAAAGGATAAACCTGAAACTTGCTGCGCATGGATCATGGATGAGATGCAGCGGTCGCTATAATACGGTGCCATATGAGTGTGTGTTCTCTTCTGTCTGGAAATCTAAAGCTATGCTGCCACGTGCCCCAGGTTGAACCCGAGCTCTTTCAAACTTTCTGTTGGGACTTCAGAAGGAGACCTTGATGCCGAGCAACGCCATGAGCTGGGACACGAACTCAGGGTGCACCGTATTATCACAAGCTTTTCCAAGAAAATAGAACTATCACAAGCTTTTCCTGTTAGTGAGAATCCATACAACAGGTTACACCAAATTCAAATCAATGCATGCACAGATAGCAAATCAATAGGATGCAAATAAAAAGATGAATCATGATTATCCAAGAGTACACTGGCTGTATATGTGAAATGAAATTTTGGCAGACTACCACTTATTAGTTATTACACGTCCAAACCACTTTGCATGACCCAAAATTGAAAGCCGGGTATGCAGAAACACAAACATATATGTTCACTTACTAGCTATTATGCAACAGCAATCATATCCTTGGCGAATCATCTATCCAGGACATCCTCAGGAAGCTTCGAATCCTACAAATGAAGAGGAACATTAGCCATAATTACACATGCCTCACATAAAGCCAGTTCTCGGCTTTGATGAACATTACTCTTAGCTACCTCGTTTCTCATGGGGCAGGTTCGCCGATTGTGACCCGCACCAGTGCACACGGTACATTTCTTCTATCTGAAATTGACTTCAACTTTTTCTTCGGTGCCCCTCTGCCAGGCACACGCATGGGATCCATGACATTACTGAACTTTGTAGAATCAACCTCAGGGGCTTGCGGCAGAACAGGACCAAACCTCTTCCGTTTGTTGTCTCCTTCGTTTGGCAGGATAATAGCAGCTTCCTCATCCAGAACACGTTTAAGGCGCTCGAATGCTTCAGGGGATTGAGATGCTTTGAAGGCCGCAGTTGGGCCGACATTGCACAGCTCTTGGAACCTCAGTAGGCTCTCAGAATAGTCATACATGACGCTCTTCCTTACCGGAGGAAATCCGCTTGGCCTCCATTATCCACCTTTCATTACACAAACAGTGCGGAAGCTTGCACTCGCCGCGATAGCCCAATATGAAGAAGATGTGTGAGCAGGGGTTCCAAGGACCGTAACTTTAGACAAGAACAAGAAATTTCCTTCAGGTGGCCTTCACGAACACATATCTCACATTTCACTAAGTGTCATTTCTGTCCTCTATCAGCTTTCCCAACAACATACTTAGGTATGATATCCGTCTAGCGTGTCAATCCAATAACACTTGCTTTGGCTGCTTTTAGACTGTCTTGCACATCTTCAAAATAAACACTTGGTGTGAACGAAACTGCAGCCGTCTTCTCAATAACTGTAGCATCGGATCGTAAGGACGACGCTTATAAGATGCTTGATAGTCCGGATACGCTTCCTTACCACGCGCCGTGGCAGTAGGTCGATGTGCCGCACAAGGTCATACATTGTCATTTTACGATCTAGATGAAACTAAATTCTTGAGTGTAGGCTCTCGCTCCGCCGGTTGCTCCTCGGTCCTAAATAACACTTACCATCATGATACGTCAAAGACACCGAGTTCCTTGTCTCATACATCTGATAGAGCCACGACTCATGATCTGTAACCTTATTGTCAACCAAGAATTTCACCCATTTCCTCTCAACCTCTTCTATAGAGCAACGATCATAAAGAAAGCACTTAATAGCTTCCTTCACCTTATCGTCCTTTAGATTACGCTCAATGTTCAACTCGATATGCCATGAGCATAGCCTGTGCGAGGAATTGGGCCACACAATCCTGATTGCTGCCTGCATAGCCAGGTCTCCATCAATGATCACGGACACTGGATGCTTCTAAGTCATGGCATCACAGAACTACCTAAGCAGCCACACATAGGACTCGGTGGTCTCCTGAGAAAGAATTCCACATGCAAACATAACCGTGCTGCGATGGTGATTCACCCCAACAAAGGGAACAAGTGGCAGGTTGTATCTGTTCGTTTTGTACGTGCCATCGAATACGATGACATCACCAAATGCTTTATAATCAACTCGACATTGAAAGTCACACCAGAAACGGACACTCGGGCACCCTCTCTCATCAGGTCTTGTGCCTGAAAAAGAAATCGGGATCTCTACGTTTGCTTTCTACCATATAGGCGAGTATTGTTTGAGTATCACCGGTGGAAAGCGCCTCCGCTTTATTGCGATGGCAGAAATTATAGAGGTCCCTTGCTACGAATCCAACCTTATCATACCCACCGTAATGCCTTTCCATAACATCCATTATCTGGTGTTTGTGAATCCCAGCAATATGCATCTCCATAATCTGAGCTTTCTAATCATCGCTGATGTTCCTATGAGAATGCAGAAAAGAAGCAAGGCCCGGTTCAATCATCGGATGGTTGTGTTCGTCGATGAAATCCTTCACGTACCACTGCCCGTGCTGATCCTCTGCAATCACAAATTTGGTAGGGCACCCACAATGAGTAACATTCCGCGGCCTCCGCTTCATATCCTCCCTGTTCAGCTCCTTCGCCGCACGGAAACCTTGACAACTGCAAACAAACTTTCGAAGGGTCCTCGTCCTCTCTTCATGACCACCGTCCCACTCGCAGTAGTCCTTCCTCACACTAAATCCTTTCTCATAAGCATAGTGCCAAACGTCTTCCTAACAATTTCACTATACTCCATCAAAGAATCAAGATCTGGCATTCCCTCCTGAAACATGAAGATTTCATCTCATGATGCCAATGCTAAATAAGATTCCATATAAGGCGGCAAGGAAATGACGAAGTAGCACTCCCAAGTCCCAAATCATAGGAACATTATAGCAATTGCAGAGGTACATAACAAAAGCATTTCATTCAATTTGATCCAAAACATCATCGTAAGCAAATTTGACTTGCATCATGGGGGACACAAAACCAGCAAGCTTGCATAAATGCATCATGACTCATGATAATAATGCTAAATAAGATTCCATATAAGGCGGCAAGGAAATTACGAAGTAGCACTCCCAAGTCCCAAATCACAGGAACATTACTGCAATTCCAGAGGTACTAAATTTCTGACTTGTTAAATCACATCTCAATAGCATTTCATCCAATTCAATCCAAAATATTATCACAAATAAATTTGAGTTGCATCAGGGGCATAAAGCCAGCAAGCTTGCATGAATCATGAGTCATGATGCCAATTGTTAAATAAGTTCCAGCTAAGGAGGCAATGACCAAGCAGCACTCCCAAATCACAGGAGCACAACTGCAATTGTAGAGACATACTATTCTGACTTGTTAAATCATATAACAAAAGGATTCCATCCATTTCAATCCAAAATATCACCGCATCAGATGCATACATCGAACACATGATTTCATTCATCACTGCATACTGGTTCTTAGTTAGCACTAATTGCAACAGCTAGGTAGTTACCATATCAAGGCAGAATTTGCATCTGCATCGCATATACCATGCCACTACTACTGCCTACAGATCCCTTGCTACATCATACGATACCTAGAAGAGAGGAAGTGGAGTTACCATGGTGGAAACGGAGATTGGGCGAGGTCGAGGGCGCGCGCGGCGCAGGCCGCGGGTTGGGCGACGGCGCGCTTGCCGGGTGATGACGAGGATGAAAGCGGAGGCCGGCCGCCGGGGACCTTGGATCGGGCGCGGCGTTGTTGAGGGCGAGCGCGCCACGGCGCGCTGGCCGGTGGGTAACGGCGGCCCCGCGCGTCGCGGGCGACGGCGGCGCTGGCCAGGTGGCGACGCGGCCGGCGCGTCGCGGGCGACAAGGGCCGGAAGGCGCGGGCGATCGGGCGGCGACGGACCGGCGCGGCGCGGGGAGACGCGGCGTGAAGGCGCGGGCGATGTGGCTTGTCTCCGTGGATCGGGGTCGGGCGGGGCGAGCGGGGTTCGGGATCGGGACGGGGGACGGGCGAGCGGGTCTTGTGAGGGATGGAGAGTACGAAAAGTCCAAAATACCCTTGACGCCTAGAATTAAAGCAACTTTAGACTTTTGTGGAGGAAACAATAGGAAATGAGAGGAAATTTCAAGCATAGTAAAAAGACTCTATAAACAAAGCCTATCAGCAAGGCCTTTTTCATCTTTGAATTCCAAACAGAGATGTGGATCACTTCCCAATTGTGCAATATGCAGATGATACTTTACTCATCATGCAAGCTGATGCTAGACAACTATTCTGTATAAAGGGCCGTCTACAAAGTTATACTACCTCCATTGGTTTGAAAGTCAATTTCCTACCACTGGGCACCACT